>CM055118.1:759352189-759547136 GCA_029206835.1 Rana muscosa | reverse complement strand
TAAGAGGCATGGAGGGATTCAGCTATGAGGAAAGAGAGGAACTGAATTTATTCTCTCTTGAGAAGAGGAGAATAAGGGGGATAATGGATATGATCAACATGTTCAAATATATAAGGGGTCCATATAGTGAACTTGGTGTTGAGTTATTCATTTTACAGTCAACACAGAGGACACAGGGGCACTCTTTATGTCTAGAGGAAAAGAGATTTCATCTCCAAATACGGAAAGGTTTCTTTACAGTAAGAGCTGTGAAAATGTGGAATAGACTCCCTCCAGGAGGTGGTTCTGGCCAGCTCAGTAGATTGCTTTAAGAAAGGCCTTGATACTTTCCTAAATGTACAAAATACAACTGGGTACCAACATTTATAGGTAAAGTTGATCCAGGGAAAATCTGATTGCCTCTCGGGGACCAGGAAGGAATTTTTTTCCCTGCTGTAGCAAATTGGATCGTGCTCTGCTGGGGTTTTTGCCTTCCTCTGGATCAACTGTGGGTATAGAATTGGGTATATGGGATTGTAAGATATATATATATTTTTTTTTTTTATGGTTGAACTAGATGGACTTGTGTCTTTTTTCAGCCTGACTAATTTTGTAATCTTCTAAAGAACATGAGCCTCTCTCATTCAAAGTTAAGAGGAGAATTTGAATAAAACAATTATTTAGTCAAATAAATGGATTTTTACATAATGCTGATATAAAACTGCAGAAAATACATCTTTACGCCACATATTAGAAATCTCCTGCACAGCAGAAAACAGACTGTGAATAAAAGGATATACAAATGCCTCTTTGAAATTTAAATATCGTCAAAGTTAAATTTCAGTAATTCAAGTCAAAAAGTGAAATTCAAATTTTATATAGATTCATACACAGAGTGATATATCAAGCATTTCTTTCTTTTAATTTTAATGATTATGGCTTACAGCTAGTGAAAACCCAAGATGCAGCATCTCAGAAAATTTGAATATTGTGAAAAAAGTTCAATATTGTAGACTCATGGTGTCACACTCTAGTTGGCTAATTAACTCAAAACACCTGTAAAAAGGTTTCCTGAGCCTTTAACCACTTCAATACCAGGCACTTACTTAACCCCCCCCCCCTTCCTGTCCAAGTCAATTTTAAGCTTTCAGCGCTGTCACTTTGAAAATTGCACGGTCATGCTACACTGTACCCAAACTAGATGTTTTATCATTTTGTTCCCACAAATAGAGCTTTCTTTTGGTGGCATTTGATCACCTCTGCGGTTTTTATTTTTTGCTAAACGAATAAAAAAAAAAAAAAAAAAAGTTTTTGTTTTTGTTATAACATTTTGTAAATAAGTACGTTTTCTCCTTCACTGATAAGCTGCAGTGATAAGGCGGCACCGATAGACGCTGATAGGCTGCCCCGATAGGCACTGATCAGCAGCTGCCTGGTGGTCTATGGTGGCATACCTGGTGGTCCTGTGTGGTGGCCATTCCTGGTGGTCCTGGGCGGGCATCTGCGGGGGGGGGGGGGGGGGGGGCTCTGCTGATATACAATCACGGCTCTTCCTGTTTACATCATGATCAGCCGTGATTGGACACAGCTGATCACGTGGTAAAGAGCCTCCGTCAAAGGTTCTTTGCGAGATTGGTGTCGCGTTGTGTCAGACTGACACGCCGCACCACTAATCGCTGATCATAGGACGCCCAGTTAGGCTAACCGAATCACCGCCCGGCCGTCATTCTGCTATAGGCCGGGCAGGAAGTGGTTAAATTGTCTCCGTCTGGTTCAGTAGGTTACACAATCATGTGGAAGACTGCTGACTTGACAGTTGCCCAGAAGACAGTGATCGACACCCTCCACAACGAGGGTAAGTCCCAAAAGGTCATTGCTAAAGAAGCTGGCTGTTCACAGAGTGCTGTATCCAAGCATATAATTGGAAAGTTAAGTGAAGGAAAAAAAAAGTGTGGTATAAAAAAGGTGCACAAGCAATAGTGATAACCGTAGCCTTGAGAGGATTGTAAAGCAAAGGCCATTCAAGAATTTGGGGGAGATTCACAGGCCTGGACTACAAGTGGTGTCAGTGCTTCAAGAGCCACCAGTGGTCCAAAAGGCCTCTTTTCAGGTGAAAATAAATGTTGCATTTAATTTGGAAATCAAGGTCCCAGAGTCTGTAGGAAAAGTGGAGAGGCACAGAATCCTGGATCATGAGGTCCAGTTTGAAGTTTCCACAGTCCGTGATGATTTGGGGAGCCATGTCTTCTGCTGGTATTGGTCCACTGTGTTTTATCAAGTCCAAAGTCAGCACAGTCCTCTATCAGGAAATTCTAGAGCACTTCATCCTTCCCTCTGCTGACCAGCTTTATGGAGATGCCGATTTCATTTTCCAGCTGGACTTGGCACCTGCCCACACTGCCAAAAGTACCAATACCTGGTTTAATGATCATGGTATCACTGTGCTTGATTGGCCAGCAAACTCTCCCGACCTGCATACTATACTGTACATGGACATACTTTTCAGTAAGCCAACATTTCTGTATTAAAAATCCTCTTTTTATTGGTCTTATGTAATATTAAAATTTTCTGATACTGAATTTTGGGTTTTTACCAACTGTAAGCCATAATTATAAAAATTAAAATAAAGAAATGCATAACTCTGTGTGTAATGAATCTATAGTATATATGAGCTTCACTTTTTGAATTGAATTACTCAACTAAATTAACTTTTTCATCACATTCAAATTTTTTGAGATGCAACTGTATATCAAATACTTTGTCACCCGGAGCAATGGCAGATGTGTAAAGTACACATGGAGGCAGTACATTACAGGAGGCAGGAAACCTCAGGAAATAATCAATTTGACTATGCTAACTGATCATCTAATGAGCAGGCGGGTAAATTATGAATACTAGTGCATCAGGGGTGTATGAATCACAAAAATATTTTGACATCATTACCTATACATTGGCAATGCACACAAACTGTATGTATCCTCTGTGTATTTAGCAGTGTTGCTGGAGTTCCACATATTTGCTGCCAAACACATGTCTTTATCTGAAAATTATTATGACTGGTAAAAGTTACTTACACTTTCCGCCAAAGCTTTCTGCACTAATGGCCAGCACTCCTTCAGATAAGCTTCTCTATATTTGGGAAACAATGTGGCAAAGCTGCTCTCCTCCAACAATCCTTTAGGGTTCTGCTCTCTAGTAAAAGGCTCTTCCTTCCAGCCATCTGGAACCGTAAGAAGTTCAGATTCATCTATAGCTGTATAAAAGGCAAGAAATACGTTATTATCAAACTCACATGTACCCTACTTATACAGAAACTGTATATAATTATTAAGAATTTGAAAACATGTTTTTATTAGATATCCTCTTGTTGATAGAGCTGTGCCCCAGCATTTGATATATACCCTCTTGAATAAACATTAAGTGTGTGTCCCAACCTTCACATTAAACCCCCCCCCCCCCAGTCCCCACTGCAATATCCTTTTCCCCCATAGCAGTGTCCTCTTCCCCTTTCACATCAACCTCCCCCCACCCACCCACACAGCACTGTGTAGGTAGCACTCTCCGACCTGACGGCGTGTGTACGGCAAGAGGGAGCACAGTATTGGACGAAGGGGGGGTGGTAACTGCCAGAGTTAAATTTTCACATCAATGAGCTGGTAATTGGTTGCTGGGATGCCAGCAATCATCTGCTGGTTAACTTGAAAAGTTAATTGAGGCAGCTCCTGCCCTCCATCCAGTATTGTGTTGCCTCCCACTCTACTGTAAAGATGACATCGGTGGAGGCTAGGTGGAAGCCGGGTCGTGCTCGCGATCTGTTGGCTGCCCACGTTCGATGGGTAGATCACTATCAACCGTTTAATGACCACCGTAATAAAGGGTAAGTTTGCTTTTAGAGACAATCTGTACAGCGAACACTATACTAGCAGCCCCAAAGCCTGCAAACATCAAAATGCAAGCAATGTCATTGATCAGAGGGACCGTGTAACCACACTAACCAATTAGAATCTCTTATGAGCCGCATTCTTCCAGGACAGCTTCACAGACGCAGTAAGAGATTCTCATTGGTCAGTGCGGCCATGAAATCGTGCTGACCAATGACTACTCACCCTTGTGACCATTATGATGCTTACAGGATCCAGAGCTGCTAGTTCGGCTTCAATGTGCCCAGGAGGGACAGATGCAGCTTCCAGCCCCACTGTAGGCAGCCTATCAAAGTCTACGGCTGGCTGTGGCTAAATACTGTACCAAAAGGTACCGATGTTTAGTAGGGCTGGGAAAAAAAATCGATTTTAATCTTGAATCGAGTTTTGAACTCAAATCGATTCAGTTTTGAAGAAAATCGATTTTTTTAGATTTTTTTTTTTTTCCTTCCCTTCAAAGTTTCCGTAGCAGGACTGCAGGGGGCGTATCCGGAATGGCACTGGGCAGCGTTACCCCAATTACATCTACTCGCTGCAGCCGCCGTCTGCCTACCTGATCAGCGTGTCATGCAGACAGACGGCGGCCATTGCAGTGTTCAAAAGCCGCGCCTCCCGAGTCCTCGTCGTCTGTGATAGGCGGAACACTCAATTTCACAGCAGGCAGTATTCAGCCTATCACGGACATCCTCTCATCCTCGTCTGTGTTATGAGGATGACCATGATAGGCGGAACACTGAATGCTGGGAAATTGAGTGTTCCGCCTATCACAGACGAGAAGGAGGCGCGGCTTTTGAATACTGGAATGGCCACCGGTGTAGCAGTAAAATCCGTATACCATGAAAATCTGCATCAGGTACGGGCACAGTGAGGCACGGGCACAGTGAGGCACGGGCACAGTGAGGCACGGGCACAGTTCAATTCAACTAAGAGTAACCTCAGGATTTTTTGTTGTTTTATTAGCTAAATCCAAATACAGTATTAATAATTTGGATGCTTAACAATCTTTGTTGCACACTGCAAAAAACAACAAAAGGTCACAAGCGCTAAATTGGTGGATAAAGAAAAAAATATAATGGATGATAATAATAAGAAAAAAATCCCAAATATTTTGGGAAGTACAAAGTATCCAAAAGGGGGAAAAAACAGGATCCAGCGCAGCAAGAAAAAATCCGTACCCAGAAGTACAAAATACACAACATGCACACAATATAATCCAGCGCTCATGGAACATACATTATTAACTATTGAAAACTCTTGAAGAATTGATAAAAAAGCTTAGTCCATTTATCACAATAAAGAGAGGGATCCAATCCCAAATGTGCAGAGGGCAAATGAATCTTAACTCTCCAGTTGCCAGTGGTGACAAACTTGTTAAACTTGCAGTGACATCCGTGGAGCAAGGAGGGGTTAAAAAAGTCAAAACAAAGCCTGTGGCATGATCTCCGTGTGAGCACAGTACCTTGAATGATGGACAACAGGCAGACCAGCGTGTGGAGGGCCCTCCAACCCAAAAGAATGCAGAGCCAGGATCGCAAGGCTGGGACAGAAGGAATCACACACAGAGTTTCAAGAGTTTTCAATAGTTAATAATGTATGTTCCATGAGCGCTGGATTATATTGTGTGTTTGTTGCACACTGACTTTGCAGTTAGAGAAAGGGTTTGCCTTTGCAATTTTGTTTGTTGATGCACTTTAATTAATATAATAAAAAAAAAAAAAATCGAATCGTAAATCGAGTTTTTTATAAAAAAAAATCGCAGATTTTTTTTGGGGGGAAAATCGCCCAGCCCTAATGTTTAGGGCCATGTCTGTCCAGGGACCAGATTCCAGAATGCATAAGACCCGTGTTCCGGGATTTCTTTTCTGAATGGACAGGGCCCTAAATGCAGTAGCACATGGTACAGCATGACAACCCGTCCTGCCGCAACTTACCACAGACTTGGACTGGCTACCTGGTGCTGAATGCTGTACCTATCGCTCCTGGGCAGTGGGCACACTGCAGCCAAATGGCCCATTGTGCAAGGGGCCTTAACCCTTTTGCTGCCAGAGCCAATGTTTGCATTTTTTTCACACGTTTAACCAATCATTTTAGGCCTAAAGATTACATATATATTTAAAAACAAAACAAAAAAAAAACAAAAAAAAACACATATCTTTTCTGAAAGCAGACACCCTAGAGAACAAACTAGTGGTAGTTTTAATTTTGTATGTCACAAGATATTAGAGCAAAAGGTCTAGGAATTGCAAAATTTCAATAAAATAAAAAATGCACAAAAATTAAACAAGCACAATAAATGCCATATTTTTTATATGGTATAAAAGAGGAGGTTGCACTGAGTAAATAAGATACCCAACATGCTTAACCTTAAATTTGTGTGCACTCGTGAAATGCTGACACTTCAGTACCCTTCATTTTCCATAGGGGACGCTTTAAAAGCTCCCTATAAGTCATCAGTTTAGCACTCAGCAATATGGAGTAGGTCTGGTGCTAGAAATGTTGCTCTCACTCCAGCGTGCGCGGCAATATGCAACATGTATCGCAATTGACTTTTTCATGCATTGGCATCTCGAAGTGTGCATTTACATTCATTTGTGCATATCAGTGGAGGTGCCTCCAAAAATTTGGGGGGGGGGGATTTTTTGTGCTTGGGTGTAACTTTCATTTTTTACAATTTAAAGAATGATAATTTTTTTCTATATCATGTGATGAGTTTTCGGTGACAGGTCACCTTTATAACATGTTGCACCCATATTCAGGGTGTAACATGTTATGAATACACCGGCCCCCGATCCCTGCTGTGATAGCAGACTGGGGATCTTCTCCCAGTATCAGCTGCCACAATTCAAAAAAAGACACTCACTGTCACACCCAGCCATGTCACTCATTCACAGTCCTCTGTGAATGCGGCTGTCGGCTTGTAGTTTTCTATGAACTACCATGGTGTTGTGAGAGTTGTGGTAGTTCATTCAGTCTTCCTATCAGAATGTATTGACTTCCTTGTACAAGGCACGAGCAAGCCGATACACTGACAGAGCTGCAGGAGTCCTGCATGGCACCAGCGATCTGCTTATCACTGGTGCAATGGTTTACAGGCTCCTGCAACAAAAATAATAAATGCACATTTTGTTACCTGCAAAAAATAAATAAAAAAATATGCATTTATTTTTTTAAGTTAACTTATCCTTTAATGAGACATCAGAAGTCTAAATGATGGTGGATGTCACCCCTGTGCTCCACTGAATGTAATGCAGATTGCTGTGCATTACATTCTTTCCCAGTCATCGTGGGCAGGGAAACTGACAAGGGAACCCGGTGTATTGCCAAAACAGCCAACTCGCCAAAATCTCCAACCACGTTACATCCGGTGACTCTCCAGCAGCAGAAACTGCAGATTTCGACGACTTCGCTGTTTTCATAGAACACAAGCAGTGTATACACTATAGTATACAATATGAGTGGACATTGTTAGTCCACCACCTAGTACCCTACAACATGGCCGCCTCCAAGCCAGCGACAACTTTTTTTACTCCTTAGCCAAATCGTTGTGTACCATAGTGTACGCGCTGCCGGTGTTCTGTGCAAACAGCCAAACCGTCGTGTACGCGCTGCCGGTGTTCTGTGCAAACAGCCAAATCGTCGTGTACGCACTGCCAGTGTTCTGTGCAAACAGCCAAAAATCTGCAATTACTGCTGCTGGAGAGTCACCGGACGTGACGTAGTTGGAGATTTTGTCAAGTCGGCTGTTTTGGCAGAACACTGGAAGTGACATTTTACACGTCACTTCCGGGTCAGCAAGTAGAAGGGGAGGAGAGCAGACACGTGACCACTCAGCTCCCTCCTCGCTACCCGGCAGCACCCCAGTCCCGCAGAAGGGCAAGCGGAGCCCAGGATACATGCCCAGGGGTGCGCAAGCAATCGGGCAGCAATGTTTCCATCTGACAGGCAGGACTCAACTTGTCAGATATACACACACACACTAATGGTGGCTGCAGCCACCGGGAGCATGTGTTTAACCCCCACTGTCAGGTCCATAGAAGATCTAGGTAACCAAGCTGGGCTGAGCACTGTTCAGCCATTCAGAGGTAACTTTATATTTTATAAACGTCATCCATGTGCCTCTCCACATGGATGACGTATTCATAGAAAACAAAGCTCCCTGTGAATAGCAGAGCAGAACTCTAATTTGCTCCAGGAATTGGAAGTTCTCACTCTGCTCCCAGAACACAGTGCTGTATACTGTAGCTGAGACTACATCCAGACTATACATGATCTCCTATTATCTATATCTGTTAGTGAAGTGAACAGGTCATTTGGCGCAGTCTGGTCCAAATTAAATATTTAAAGTGACAAAAAGCCTGCAGTTTTGCTCTAAAAGTAAGGGCAGACAGGATGCAGCACAACATGGAGATTGTAATGTACGGGGTGGGGTGACAGGGTCTCTTTAATTAGTGGCCAGCTCTATTCCTCCCATGTGTGTGTATATGACTGCACTGACTGTAAGGGCTCTCAATGCATACGGATATGCTGCACATGGCGAGTCAGTCACTACAAATGACACAGATATCTCCAGACAAGAGCTCTGCGCCTCACTCACCAGGTTTGCTCTCTCTCGGTCTCTTTTTACCGGCACCGGGCTGTAAATCCTGCTTCTCCTCCGCCATGCTGCTTGACACGTGACCTAAACAGCGGCGGCGCAACGCCAAACACCTTCCGCTGCACAACAGTGACCGTGAGAGATTAGTTCCGCCTTCCTTTCCTCTCACTGATCAGACGATGGGGGAATGTGTTCTCCCCGGAAATGTCCCTCATCAACATCACAATGAATGAATGAAATGAAATTACAATTCATTCTTCCATTAACACGTTGTGCTGAAAAAGTGTAGTGCATGCAGTACTTTTTTTTTTAGCTGCAATGCAGCATGCTGGTGTGAAATATAGTCATAGAGAACAGTTATTTTTTGCTTGACATGCATTGAGAATGTGCTCAAATACGCACACCAGCGCTCCTGGTGTGAATGAACCCATGGGTTCGTTGAGGCTGTGTTCACACTAGTCCGAATTGGATGTAAAAAAAAAAAGAATTGCCGGCTAAAAAAAATCCTGAAAAAAATGGTGCGGGGTCCCCCCCCCCAAAAAAACCATACCAGACCCTTCGGTCTAGCATGGATTAGGAGGGGACAGCTCCACTCCAAATTTTATTTTAAAAATGGCCCCCTAAAATCCATACCAGACCCTTATCCGAGCATGCAGCCCGGTAGGTCAGGAAAGGGAGAGGACAAGCGAGCGCCCCCCTACTGGACCATACCAGGCCGCATGCTCTCAACATGGGGGGTGGGTGCTTTGGGGCAGGGGGGCTCTGGTGGCCATGGTAGTTCACAGAGGACTGTGAATGAGTGACGCAGCTGGGTGTGACAGAGCACCGCACAGCTGCGTCTTTTTTGAATTGTGGCAGCAGACACAGGGAGAAGATCCCCAGTCTGCTATCACAGTGGTGCGGGAGAAGACACACAAAACGCAAATCGGGGGAAAATTGTGGTTACAAAAACGCAGAAAGCACAGCAAAAAGCACTGCAGAAACGCGCAAAAGAAACATGCATAGATGTGAATCGAGCCTTATCTTCCATCCATGTTCTTGCTGTTCTGTGCTCTTGTCAGTATGTTCTTTAGCCAGCTCATGTGTACTGCAGAACAACTGACTCACCTAGTCTCAGTTCTACTGCAGAGAGGCTAGGATCCATTCACATTTGTGATTACTGTTATAGTGCAAATTCTAGCAACAAGATCAGAAGTTTCCGTCGGCCAGAATGGCAGGTGACTGTACATACTTGTCCCGGTCAGCCTATACAAAGCAATGATAGGCTGACAGTGGCCACAGCTGTCCATAGTTGCTCAGATGTAATCAGTCAGCCACTGAATACCTGTGGATTTCCTCTCTGAATGCAGTTGACATCCAGGGGCGATCATGCATATCCAACTATATCCAAACAGCCACAGACAGGTGCGGCCACCATTAGCCTGTCACTGTTTTGTACAGACTGCACAGCCATAGCTATTCGCAATCACCTGTCATTCTGGCCACTGGAAGCCTCTAATTCTTGCCACTGGAATGTGTGCTGCAGTGGAACCTTGGATTACGAGCAAAATATGTTCCAGGAGAATGCTTGTAATCCAAAGCACTCGCATATCAAAGCGAGTTTTCCCATAGAAGTCAATGGAAACTAAGATAATTTCTTCTATTGCATGAAATACCGCATGTGGCCAGAGGTAGGGGGTGCCGCACAGACTCGGATGCACTCGGAAACCCCGGAAATGCTCGGGAACGGAGTATTTCCGAGTATTTCCAATCGGCTCAGAGTGTCACCGACTCCCCCGCCCCTCTGGCTTAATGCGGTACTGCACACCGCAGAGGCTTGAATCCTGCTCATTTTGCGAGACAACACTCACAAACCGAGTCAGGATTTAGAAAAAATCATTGCTAGTGTAGCAGGTATTTGAATTTAGGGGAGGCATCTGGGTGGTAGTGTAACCCAGATGCACTGATTGTTAGGGAATCTGAGACCATTTTATGGTTCTTGGAGGACTCTGGTGGTGTGAGGTTCCCTGCGGCCTGCAGGAGGTGCTTTTGCCCTGGGCCGGAGTTGAACCCTCACCACAAGACTGCATCTCTTTTTGTCCTTTCCTGGCGCTTGTACGGCGGGGCGGGGAACCTGCTGTGACGCAAAGGGAGAGGAGATAAAAGGGGCGGACGCCCTGACCTTGGGGTTCAGAGTCGGAGGACGCAGCCGCGCCCAGGCACCTTCAGCCTGGGTGCTGGCGTTCCGGGCCCAGGTGCCCTTGACCTGGCCGGAGCAGGAGATGGAGTCCATCCCAGGCACCTTTAGCCTGGGGTGAGGTACTAATGCGGAGGCCTGGGACTTAGTACCTTCGACTGAGTTCCGCGAGGGTGGAGGAATCCGAGGGGACCCTAACGCCTTGGGTGCCCGTGTCTGAGATGAGGAGGCTGGTGAGCGGAACTTTTCCGGAAAGTCCGGCGCAGCATTTGCTGGTGATGGAGAGGCCTCCGGTAACTCTCTTGGACGGATGCCTTCCCTCTGACAGGGGCTGTGATAGCGAAGGTAATTCATGCTCTTGTTCTATATAGTCGGTGGCAGTGACTATACATCATAACCATTGGTGACACCACAGTGGTTAGCTCTACTAAAAGGATTGTGTCTTGACCTACTCCCCACAAATACTGAAGTGTTCTATGGGTCTCAACCTGTCTGTGCTGTATGACTATTTATTGCTGGAAGAGAATAAATACGAGTTGGACCTTTTCAGTGTGTGGAACTCTGGTTACTGGGAGCAAAGGGAGTCATTTCGGAGAAAGGATTTGACTCTGAGACATACACACAAAACCCGATAGTTCTGGGTTTCACCTCCAGTCTCCCAGGAGGACATGGGCCGTGGTGTATCGCATCCCTCCCCCCAGTACTAACCCCCTAGACAAGACCAACAAGCCGAGAATGAGAAGGGAAAAGAGGGGTGAGGTCGCTACACTTGTATTGCGAAACGCTCGTTTACCGCGTTACTTGCAATCCGAGGTTCCACTGTATATCCCTAACCAAAGTATGAATTGTGGGCAAAATAATGTACTTACACTAGTTAGATTTAAAAATACTTTGAATATTTTTAACAAATTAATAACTGTCTGTATTAAAGCAGATGTTAACTCTAACAATACATTTTACCTATTTGCTCCCACTTGGTAAAATATAAGTTTGTGTCGCGTAAACAGATGCCCAGCCTATCAAACTTTAGAATTGTGTGCACCCAGCAGCAAACTTTGTCACCGCAAACTATCCATAGGTAACATTTTAAAAGCCCTTACACGTTTCCAGCCTAAAGTTAAAGACAAATAACGACCCCAAGAATTACTGCTCTTACTCCGTTGTTGTTTTATTACGTAGCTGTACCCAAGGTTTGTGTTTTCGTATGTATGTGCATGTACTTTGGGGTAAGAAGCTTTAAAAAAAAAAAAAATTGTATACGTCACTTTGATTTTGTAAAACTTTTTTTCCACATAAATGTATTGCTACCACATAGGAGACCAATGTCCCCCCATGTGTTAGCATTATTACAGTGACAGGTACTCTTCACTAAGACATCAGGTGTTCTATGGTGGGAGGGGGGAGGTGTTGTGGTGCCTATGAAAGTGATTGGGAGGCTGTAATCACTTCCAGCAGAAAGCTGATAGTCGGCTGAGCAAGTACACACACCTCTGGCTTCAGCCGCCTGGAGTGTGTGCGATAGCTGCCACTGCCACCTGCGCAAGCCTTATGTAAGTAGCGGTGAAAGGGTTAATAGAGATGTAGAGCCTCAGCCAGTGCTTTTTTTATTTTTTAGAAAAGGTAGTAAAGAATAAAACCCTTATCAGGTTATTTGTTGCTGGTTATGTTCCACTGGGGAGATTTGCCTCTACTTCTTCTCCCTTCCATTCACTTTGGGAAGATTTCCTCTCATGAGAGGAAATCTTCCCAAAGTGAATGGAATTTCCATTTTAGAGAGTTGTCACAGGAACAGGTGTCTGTAAGGTATAAGAAGATCATGAACCAATATTCATGGTTAGAGTTCTCCTCAAATATATATATATTTTACAATAATGTTTCTCTGACATGAGTGTGAACAGGATGTGACTTTTGTGGTCAAGCTAATCTTTCTTCTGTGTAACAGGCATGTATATTTAGGTTGAAATGTGACTTTGTGGTTAGGCCTTTTCCGGGAAAAAGTTTATCTCACTTCTGCTTTTTAACTGACAGATTGACCACACTGACATCTGGCGTTTCTTATCTTCCTGTTTCAAATGTCAGAACATGTCTAGTTTGACCACAATTGACGTATGTTAACTGACCGCTTTTGCAGAAGTCAAAAAACCTGTTAGAATTTATTTTTGTCTAACTCATGAGGTTTTTGCTTATTGCTGATAGGTCCATAGGAGGGAGGCAACTTTTCTCGCTGTGTATAAAAAAGGACATGTAACCATTAAACCACATATTCTAGTATACCCATTCACTGTTTATTGGTGTCTTGAATATCCGACCGGTCAGAGAGACTTCCACAGATCCTGAGTCCAGCTCGAGCCAAGAAGGTCCAACAGAACCAAACAGTACCAGAACCTTTCAGTGGTGTCAGAAGTGGGATGATCCAATTGAACAGGTAAGACCCCCTTTAATTATTATTGGGAACAACAGTCTTGCCTTGTCAATTGGTTCACCATAAAGTAGACTCTAGAGAAAACTACAAGTTTTCTGGGACTCTGTTAAGATTGAAAGGTAGATTTAGAATAGATACAGAGGGTCTCGCTAGGTTGGCCAGACCAGGTTATTAGATTGAGGAAGAATCTTAAATTCTTCTCTACATAGGACGGATCTGTGGAAACTCTATATCTAAAGGTGTACACAAAAAGGGTTACCTTTTTAAATGTCGACTGTATATTGTTGTCCTGAATGTAAAACTGGTTTATTGTTTGCTTATAAAGGGAAGACCACGTCATTAGTGGCAATTGTTCCAGGGGGGTATCATGTCAAAATTGGCAAGGGTCCTATGTTCCAGGGATCAAAACAACATATGTTAAGATTTAATATACATAATTCTTTATCATATAGTTTGACACTCGAGGGCCTAAGTGTGGCTGAAATCCAGTGTCTAATTATATACCAAAAAAAGGAGAACACTGGGTTCCTTGTCATAAATCTATAAATTGTCATAAGTTTAAGGACATTTTACGCCCCTGGAACGAGATAGAGAAAGCAAGACAGAAATGTTTTAATTTTAAAGTATAAGTATTATTGTTTGCTATAATGGGTAATCAAGCAGGAAAGGAAGCTGAAGGTAAGCAGCACCAACCCTCTCCGATTGATTACATTAAAGTCAATTATGGGAAAAATTATACTGATCCTTTTTGGTCACTAGTTTTAAAAAGAGCACATCAGTTAGAAGTGCCATGTTTGGGGGAATACGGATCATGTTCCAAGGAAGAGTGGGAGGAAGTGACCAGAATATGTGGCCAACATAAACAGTATAATTATCCCATAAAAGACCTTGACAAAGATTACGTGACTAAATGTTGTAAGATTTGGGCAAAGGGTATGAAGGAATATAGAAAGAAATATACAAGTGTAAAAATGGAAAAGAAAGAGCAATTAGAAGACGCAATAGGAAGTCCATCAGCTCCCCCTAATTTTTATCAAGAAAACCCCCCTCCATATGCTATGGTAAAAGATGAATCCCTTGTCCCAAAGAAAATATACCCCTCGTTAGATCCAAATGTTATAGCAGGAGTATTAACCATAGCTAAACAAAAGGGAACTAATTGGTTACGGGAGGGGGAAGATAGAAGACAGATACAGGAACGTTTAAGTCAATTAGTAAAGGAGGAAGAACAGTGTATTAAAAAAAGAGGAAGATGAAGAAAAAGTGATAGAAGAAAAGCTGAGGAGGATAAGGATGATGAGGCAGTGGGTGGCTTGACCTCGGGGATAGAAGCCCTCAAATTCCCCGTTATTCACATGGGAGAAACCCCGGTCCATATCCCACTCCCCCTCGGGACGTTAAGGGATATTAAAGATCTTTGCCCAAAGCCACGCAAACACCCCAGAGAGGCAGCTCTGTTCTTACAGAGACATTGTGTGGGCACTGGCATGAATGCCGATGACTGTGAAATAATAATACAGACAGTGGATCCAGATCCTATCTGCGATGTAGAAGTTAAGACATTATTTGCTGATAATGACCCCTTTAAAAATGCAAAGGGATGGGAATCATTTTGGGCAGCTGTGGCAGCTGTTTGGCAGTAAAGTTACAAAGGAGAGAGCGCTTTGCAGATAATGTGCACTGCAAAGCAGGGACCGGGAGAAAACTTTTATTCATTTTGTAAACGGGTACACCAGTTATACAAAGATACAGGAATGGAGAACCCTGAACTGTATGTGAGCACAGTCATGTCCGGGGGAGATCCCAAAACAACACAGTTACTTAAATTAATTACCCCCAATTGGTCAACATTAAAACCTGATGCCTTTTTCAAAGACATTAAAAAAGCGTGCATCCTCGGTCTTATTCACTACAAAAGGAGGGGTATTTCCCTCATTTAACCCCGAACAGATAGAAAGCCCGCAGTTAGCTGCTGCACAAATGGTTGTCCCTTATACAAAACCAGTTCCCCAACAATCCCAACAAGCACAATACCAAGCATATCCCCAGGATAACCAGCAGGGTTGTTTCACATTCAGGGACATGGGACATTGGAAGTCAGAATGCCCCTTAGGAGAGGAACAAGTAGGGCAGCTAACCGCAGGGGTAATATGGGAAGAGGCAGATTGCCCGTTGGTACAGTTCATGACCAACATCTTTTTAAATGAGTTTTGCCATTCTGACTGACCACTTCCTCTGGGAAGAGACTTAATGTCAAGTTTAAACATTCACATCAAATTTACAAAAGATGGGGGCCTGCTAGCTACATCAGAAATCTGTGATTTGTCTAACCCAAAAAAGACAGGATTTTAGAGGGTACTTTATGTTACTATCGGCACACCTTGAAACACACCCTATATGGGCACTGCATACATTGTACACCATACAAGCCCATCATTGGGGAAGGAGCAGTAGTACATTACCAAAAGCAATATTTAGCAGAAGGAATACTGAAACATACAATCAGTCCCTGGAACACCCCCATTCACCCAGTCAAAGCCAGTGGTGAATGGCGCTTTGCACAGGACCAAAGGGCCCTGAACAAAGCTATTGTCCCCCTTCCACCTTTTGTTGCGGATATTGCTACAATATTTTGTGAGATACCGGCAACGTCCAAGATCTACATGGTCATTGATTTAAGTATCGCGTTCTCTTCCATACCTGTTGCAGAGGAAGCCCAAAATTACTTTAAACCTGGGCTAGGCTCCCGCAAGGCTTTGCGAACAGTCCTGCAGCGTGCTCCATGGTCTTGAATCGATCTTTGAGCGATTGGGTACCAAAAGAAGGCTCAGTGTTGCTTCAGTATGTGGATGTCCTATTGCTGTGTAATGAAAATGAGGTCAGCTGTGCGGAGGACTCAGAGCACCTACTAACTCACCTCGCCTCAAAAGGTCACTTGGTGTCTCGCAAAGAGATCCAGTGGCGCAGGTCGCAGGTTGAGTACTTGGGGTGTATAATCCTAACCGAACGTTTGGTGTCACCAGCTCGAGTCAAGGCACTGTCCTCCTGGAGTCCACCAAGAGACAAGTCAGCGCTTCTCTCTTTCCTAGGGTCCATAATATACTGCAGGCAGTGGATACCTGATTGCTCTTATTATGATTCTATCCTAAGGTCTGCTACCCTGCAGGATGCCCCAAAGTTTATTGATTGGACAACAGAAAGGGTTAAGGCTTTCACAGCATTAATCAGCTCTCTAAGGCAAGCCCCTGCATTGGGACTTATAGAGTGCGCAGGGCCTTTTTCATTGTACTGTGTGGTATCTGGACCTACGGTTGCAGCGGTCCTAGCACAATCACATGGGAATTCTCTGAGACCCGTATCATACATCTCAAAGAAACTTCCAGATCAAGTTCAAGGTATGCCACATTGCTTACAGGCCGTAGCAGCCTGTGCAATGGCAGTACAAGAGGCTTCAAAGGTGGTTCTGGGACATGACCTCACACTGTATACTACACACCTCATGACAAACATGAACACACAACACATGACAATGCAAAGGTGCAGCGGCTATGAGATTATCTTGCTAAAAACACATAATCTAACCATAAAATCATGTTCAGAAACCTCAAAGCCCATTAGGTTATTACACTCAGGAACACGATTGCACTGAGGTACTTGCAGAAACTACCCTCCCTAGACCAGACCTCACAGATGTTCCGTATCCAAATGCGGAAAATGTTTATGTAGATGGCAGCTGCTCCCGACCTGATGACAAAACTTATAAAACTGGTTATGCCATTGTTCAATTGCCAGATCTAATGATTGAAGCCAAATCTCTGAATGCTAGTTCAGTCCAGATTGCAGAACTCATTGCTATAACTATGGTTTGTCAGATTTTTGAAGGAAACGATGTAAACATTTACACTGACAGCAGATATGGGTACACGGGTTGACAAAAGATCCTACTGGACTTTGGTCAACCAAGGAGGGAATAATAGGGAATAAAAGGGGTGCACCACATGATAGAATCCCTAGATTACACACAAGTCCCCACACAGAAGGGCAATTTAGAATATCTTTTGGTTATAGTTGACAGATTTACAGGATGGGTAGAAGCAATCCCTACCACAGGCGAGACAGCTAGAGTACTAATAAATCAGTGGATCTGTAGGTTTGGCCTTCCGGCCACTATATGGTCAGATCAAGGTCCAGCATTTACCTCGGCCTTAGTGAAGGAGCTCAGGAGTAGAGGAAAGAATGAACAGAACCATAAAAGACAAATTGAAAAAAGCAACAGGTGGCACAATGAAAAACTGGTTAGATTACTTGCCAGCAGTCTTATATCAAATCAGGACTACCCCCCCACAGAACAGGAATATCTCCTTTTGAGATACTTATGGGTAGGCCAGCACAGAGGAAACCTGATGAGGGAGAGGAGGGTAATCTTTATTCTTTACAGGAAGAGTACGTGAAACATCTGGTAAGTAGCCTTAGTGAAACAGAGGACAAGGTTGCTGTCACTTTTCCTCCTCTCTCCACAGAGCCTACACATCCTTATATCCCAGGAGACAAAGTATTGATAAAACAACTTGCCGTCCGGAAACAACCAGGCCCTATCTTCCAAGGACCATTTGAAATTCTGAAGGTTGCCAGAACAGCCGTTCTTACAGATCAAGGACCACAATGGATCCATGCATCCAGACTAAAGACATTTCCGAAGGGAAACTGGAAGAAGGTGGGGGAGAAGACAAAGACCTCTGTTCTGGAGAGTATTCCAGAAAAGGATCCGGAAAATACTCCCTAGTGGACCATAAAAAACAAGAAACTCAGAGTACCATACCCATAGACACTAATGGTCCAAAAGGAGGGATTACATTGTTTATTTTAATGCTCATAATCGTAGGACAGTGTTGGTCAGATAATTCTAACAGACCAAAAAGAAGAATGGAAGACAATTTTAGTGGTAAAATGCTGCTGCTTAAATTTAAGTATGCTTATGCTCTAAAATCAGGATATGAAAAATGTTGGATATGTAGTAAACTCCATCCTAGCACTGCTAGGATCCCCCTAATGGCAGTACCTCTAAACTTCACCCCTCTCCTAAACGGCACACCACCTATCGTCCTTAATAATCCAATGATCGATGGGCTTCAATTCTTGAAGCCATGATCATAAGGAGGGGTTGTAAGGTATAAGAAGATCATGAACCAATATTCATGGTTAGAGTTCTCCTCAAATATATATATATTTTACAATAATGTTTCTCTGACATGAGTGTGAACAGGATGTGACTTTTGTGGTCAAGCTAATCTTTCTTCTGTGTAACAGGCATGTATATTTAGGTTGAAATGTGACTTTGTGGTTAGGCCTTTTCCGGGAAAAAGTTTATCTCACTTCTGCTTTTTAACTGACAGATTGACCACACTGACATCTGGCGTTTCTTATCTTCCTGTTTCAAATGTCAGAACATGTCTAGTTTGACCACAATTGACGTATGTTAACTGACCGCTTTTGCAGAAGTCAAAAAACCTGTTAGAATTTATTTTTGTCTAACTCATGAGGTTTTTGCTTATTGCTGATAGGTCCATAGGAGGGAGGCAACTTTTCTCGCTGTGTATAAAAAAGGACATGTAACCAATAAACCACATATTCTAGTATACCCATTCACTGTTTATTGGTGTCTTGAATATCCGACCCGTCACAGAGACTTCCACAGATCCTGAGTCCAGCTCGAGCCAAGAAGGTCCAACAGAACCAAACAGTACCAGAACCTTTCAGTGTCCCCAATGAAAACATTTTCTCTCACCTTTTCCTTTGGTGACCACTCAAAATGTTTGGATTTTCCTTTACATTCTGTCCTGGTGACAATTATCACTAGAACACATAGAGGGGTGAATTTCTCCAGCAGGAACACAACAATAAAACTTGACAAAGGGTCTACCTTATTATACTCTATTCCAAACTTTAAAAAAAAAAAAAGGTTTTTACCCTTTTTTAAGGGAATCCTAATGCTTTTTCACTATATCATTCAGTCTAGAAATCAAAATGAAACACTTATTTAACCACTTGCCGACCGCTCACGGCATATATACGTCGGCAGAATGTCTCGTACAGGCACAATCACGTACCTGTACGTGGCCCTTTAACTGCCGACGTCGGGGTCGCGCGCGCGCCCCGGCGGCGCGCTCGCGACCACCCTGCCTTCCCCGTGAGTGGGACTGTGGGTCCTGCGGACTCGATCGCCGCGGGGATCCCCGTGATCGTCTCACGGAGGCTCGGAGCGGGGAGATGTGTGTGTAAACACAGCATCTCCCCGCTCCTCTACTGACACTGTCA
Source organism: Rana muscosa (assembly GCA_029206835.1). NCBI lineage: Eukaryota > Metazoa > Chordata > Amphibia > Anura > Ranidae > Rana > Rana muscosa. The sequence continues at coordinate 759,527,730 of CM055118.1, read as the reverse complement.
GCGATCTCCGCTCTGTGTAATCAGAGCGGAGATCGGTGACGAGTCAGTCGTAGCCACGCCCCCCTCAGTTAGTAACACGCCCCTAGGCACACTTAACCCCTTCAGCGCCCCTAGTGGTTAACCCCTTCACTGCCAGTGTCATTTTCACAGTAACCAGTGCATTTTTATTGCACTGATCGCTGTGAAAATGACAATGGTCCCAAAAATGTGTCAAAAGTGTCCGATGTGTCCACCATAATGTCGCAGTTACAAAAAAAATTGCTGATCGCCGCCATTACTAGTAAAAATAAAATAATTAATAAAAATGCCTTAAAACTATACCCTATTTTGTAAACGCTATAATTTTTCCGCAAACCAATCAATAAACGCCGATTGCGATTTTATTTATTTTTTTTATACCAAAAATATGTAGAAGAATACGTATCGGCCTAAACTGAGAGAAAAAAAAATGTTTTTTTATATATTTTTTGGGCATATTTATTATAGAAAAATTTTCGCTCTATTTTTGTTTATAGCGCAAAAAATAAAAACCGCAGAGGTGATCAAATACCACCAAAAGAAAGCTCTATTTGTGGGAAAAAAAGGACGCCAATTTCGTTTGGGAGCCACGTCGCACGACCGCACAATTGCCAGTTAAAGCGACGCAGTGCCGAATTGCAAAAAGGGGCCTGGTCATAATGGCCCGTATTGGTCAAGGGCTTAAAGCGGAGGTTCCGCGGCAAATCTTTTTTTTTTTTTAGCTTGCATGCAAAGTATTTGTAGATCACCAATTAGTACTCACGTGTGTGGTGATTTTTAACCTCCCCTGTCTTTTTTCTGGCAAAAAATGCACTTTTAAAATCAGCCGTCAGAATTTTCCATTTTGCTTGTGGGCATTGTGAAGCCCACAAGCACTGACTTCCTGGTAGCGGTGGACGGTGTTCTGCAGAAAAAGTTCCCCGGCGGATAAGGTTCCCCCCCTGTACTGCGCATGCGCGGCACGAACCTCAACGAAGTTTCCGAAAGTAGCCGAACATGTAGAGATGCGAGTTAGCTCTACACAGCGCCTGCGCAATGACTAGGAGCCATGTAGAGCTGACTGCGCAGGCGCCGTGTAGAGCCGACTCGCAGCTCTACATGTTCGGCTACTTTCGGAAACTCCGCTGAGGTTCGTGCCGCGCATGCGCAGTACAGGGGGGGGAACCTTATCCGCCGGGGAACTTTTTCTGCAGGACATGTCACATCTGGGCGAACTCCCAGATTACATTGCGGGAGAACAGAAACGCCTACTCCCGCGGGAGTGAGTACCCGGAAGCCGGAATTTAGATGACAATATTACGGTATGTACAGAAAAAATAAATAAATAAGTGGCTACTGTACATGTTTGTAGTGTAAGGAGTGTGGTCATATATGGATGTTATTTTGGGTGGAACTCCGCTTTAAGTGGTTAATGGCATCTTGATTCCATAAGATGCTGAGTGCATAGAGTTTCTATTCAATTACTTTTTATTCCCATTTGTCTTCTGCCATAATCCCTAAAAATACTGGAAGTACAATTGGTTTCTGATAAGTCAGACCCGACTTTTGTGTCTTTTATGTGATAAACTGCAGTTAAATTCAGGTTCAGTAGCCATTCAAAAGCTAACTTCACCTTTAAAATTATGGGGTTTATTTACTAAAGCTGGGGAGTGGACAATCAGTCTTACTTCTGCATAGAAACCAATCAGCTTCCAGCTTTTATTGCCAAAGCTTAATGGAACAAGCTAAGGTTAGAAGCTGATTGGTTTCTCTGTAGAAGTGAGACTAATTTTGCACTCTCCAGCTTTAGTAAATAAATCTCTATGTTATATATTCCACCCATATTTAGGGAAACATGGTGTCAAGTGGACACCACCCTCAAAACCTTGTTGCCCTCAGCGTCTGTCGGGATTGAAATGAAATCAGAGATCTGTGAATGGAGGAACTACAAGTCCCATCTCAACCACAGCAGACAGACTTGTAGTTCTCAATGGAATATGAGTGAGATAATCTCTGCACTCATAGTCCATTGACACTTCCTCCAGCTTTCTCCCTGAAAGTCCATACCTCTGAACAGTCCTAGAGCCAGAGGAAAAGTCTGCAGGAGCCTAGCATTGAGCCTGCAATCGGATCCACTAATCATGGTTGCAATGCTTTGCAGGCTGATTTGCAAAAAAATAATAAATACACATTTTTTTCTGCAAATACATGTACTTTTATTATTATTATTATCATTATTATTTAGCAAAAGGTGGCCCCTGCCTTTTATGTAGAGATGCTAAAACTAACAATTTAAACAGGTTCGCGTCTTCCAACAATTTTTTTCTCTTATGCCGCGTACACACGACCGTTTTTCATGACGAGAAACATGACATTTTTGTAATTGGTCGTGAAAAACGGTCGTGTGTAGGCTTCTCGTCGAGAAAAATGGCAATTAAAAATTTAGAACCTGCTCTATTTTTTCTCATCGTTTTTCACGTCGTCGTTTTTCTCGTCGTGAAAAATGGTCGTGTGTACGCTTTAACGACGGGGAAAAAACGCGCATGCTCAGAAGCAAGTTATGAGACGGGAGCGATCGTTCTGGTAAAACTAGCGTTCGTAATGGAGATAGCACATTCGTCACGCTGTAACGGACTGAAAAGCACGAATCGTCTCTCACCAAACTTTTACTAATATGCGGTAACACGAAATTAGCAAAAGCAGCCCAAAGGGTGGCGCCATTGGATTTGAACTTCGCATTTATAGTGCCGTTGTACGTGTTGTCGTACGTGTTCACCGCGCTTTGCTCAAGCATTTTTTTTCACGATAGTGTGTATGCAAGGCAGGCTTGAGAAGAATCAGGTCAAGAAAAACTTAGTTTTTTTCCATGACATTAAAAACGGTCGTGTGTACGCGGCATTAGACATCACATTTCTATTAGTTTATCTTTTAAATTCCAGTTTTCAGTTTCCTTGTAACTCACTGTTGTTGATTTAGTTAAGAATTATGATTTTCATCTACAAAGCGCTCTCCTTTAAAACAACGTTTTTGTGTGGTTAAGGAAACAGTGGATGTAAACCTCATTCATGAAATCTGACCTGGACACATACAGTATATCTGTAGTGTTTACTTATCTCTCTCCTAAGCCCAAAGTGCTGTTGCTTTCTGCTGCTCCGTTCCTCTGTTATCAGCATGAGAACTTCTGACAAGCTTTCTAACACAGGAGATAAAAGCAGCTGAAAATTAGTGTCGGAGAGGGTGATTAGAGGGAGATTAGCAGAGAGCTGGTCTATTCACAGCACAGCTCTTCAAGTTTCTTTGTTCCTCTGCCTATGTGGAGGGGGGTGTGCCTTTCCTCCAATCAGCTCTCACACAGTGTATGCCCAGACTCAGTGGTGATCCCTAATGCTGGGCGCAGAGGAGCCGGCCCCCTATCTATGCATCCGACTCCCTAATCTACATGTGGGGTGCCGGACGCATTGATTCCAATAGGGTTTTTTTTTTTTTTTGAAGCACGTGATTGGAACCAGAGTCTCTAATAGGCTTTAAAAAAGGGTAGGCTCGGGGGGCGCAGAGCCTATCCAGTTGTGTGACAATAGCAAATGAATATTCGCTGTTGTTACACTGATTGGCCTCCCGGCCAATCAAGAAGAAGGAAGACCTGTTTCCAGATTGTCCGAAAGGATAAGCGATCCTATTGGCCTAAGAGGAGGAGGAGGAGAGAGGAGAGGTGGGACCGCCGTGATGCAGAGGAGAAGACGCAGGGGAAGCCACTGCCTGCAGCAATAGATGGGGTAAGTGCGGGGCTGGTAACCGACCGGAGGAGGGGTGTCTGTGACCTGAATGACCAATCCACCTGGGCGGGAGGGTGCAGGTGATCTGACTGACTGGGGGGGGGGGTGCCCACTGCTGAAACCGGAAGATACATTTCTTTTTTGTGTTTCAATGTTTTTTATTGATACATTTTCATAGTTAAACAAAAATTACAGTATAAGTGATATACACAGTAACCGATCTACACTCTTTTTTTTTTTTTTTTTTTTACATTTTCCTTTAGCAATAATATTTCATAAATATAAGGTTTCTGAACAGTGAAGCAATATAGTGACTGGTCAAACATTTTTGGGCCAAATAGACCAACATTTGTCAAACTTCGTACAATTTAAAGAGTTAATAGCTATGAGACGTTCAAAAGTATAGTTTCTATGCACCGCTGTAGTGATGTCAGAAATGTTTGTGACCTTATTGGATTTCCAGTTACGCAGAATCAGTAGGCGTGTCTCTAAGAGTATGTGTGTTATGACTGGTCTGAAGGTGTTCTGAAATGTATCTATGTTCAAGTGTAATAGTGCTAAGGCCGGATCAGGATGTGTGATCATTCCTGTTAGAGAGGAGATCAGTTGGAAAACCTGGTTCCATAGACTTTTTTATGTTTGAGCAGTGCCAGAACATACCGTATTTATCCACCCCAAGTTTAGGAGGGATTTTTAAGGAAAAAAACTTTTAGGAGGAAAGTTTAAGGAAAAAAAACTTGCATTTAAATGCAGCCTTGTCCATCATTGCAGCCTTGCCCAGTGTCCATCTGCAGCCTTGCCCAGTGCATCTGCAGCCTTGCCCAGTGCATTTGCAGCCTTGCCCAGTGCATTTGCAGCCTTGCCCAGTGCATTTGCAGCATTGTCATTCTTTTTGTATTACCGCCGGTATTTACCGTATATACTCGGGTATAAGCCGACTCGAGTATAAGCCGAGGTACCTAATGTTGCCCAAAAAAACTGGGAAACCTCACTGACCCGAGTATAAGCCGATGCCCCACTGTTCCCTAGCTCGCTGTTCCCTGTAAATATAAATTTTTACATTGTAATTATTACCTGTAAAGAAGTTGCGGCTGCGGCGTCCATCGTTCGAATTCCGCGGCGTCCATCGTTCGAATTTCGCGGTCTCTTCCTGTTCCTTACTTGATAGGCGAGTCTCAGCAGACACTCTCCGCCTATCACGATCATTCTCTCATCATTAGTTTTCCCAGCAGACACTGTGTTGGGTATTCCGCCAATCACAGACGTCTGCTGGAAAACTGAGGATGAGAGAATGTTCGTGATAGGCAGAGAGAGTCTGCTGAGACTCGCCTATCAAGGAAGGAACAGGAAGAGACCGCTGAATTTTGAACGATGGACGCCGCGGAATTTGAACGATGGACGCCGCAGCCGCAACTTCTTTACAGGTAATATTTACAATATAAAAATTTATATGACTCGAGTATAAGCCGAGGGGGGGACTTTCAGCCCCAAAAAAAGGGCTGAAAATCTCGGCTTATACTCGAGTATATACGGTAAAATTTGCGCCGATTTCCACTGTGGAGAGGAGCGAGCGGGGCCGAGTGTACTTCGGCTAGACTCGGCTCTGCTCATAGTCATGGGCGGGACTGCGAGAGGAGCCGAGACTAGCCGAAGTACACTCAGCTTTCTGTATGTCAGCGGCGCAATCAGTGGAGATGGGCGGGACTGCGAGAGGAGCCGAGTAAAGCCGAGTGTACTTCAGCTTTGTGTATCTCGGCTCCGCTCGCTCGTTTCAGCGGGTGATCGGCGGGGATCGTCGTATAACACGCACCCACGATTTTCCCCTGATTTTAAGGGGAAAAAAGTGCGTGTTATACGCTGATAAATACGGTATATAATAAGTTTCCTATGTGTCCACACTCCCTCCAGCATTTTGGCGACGCTCCTGGAAAGTATGTGGCTATTCTGTATGGAGTGTAATGCCATCTGTTCGCCATTTTGATCATTAATTCCTAATGTTTTACACAGTGAGAGGATTTATGTGTTTTCTGTGAAGGTGTGTTGCCATTGTTCCTCTGAGAAGGTGGTACCCAGGTCTACTCCCCATTTTTGCATTGCTGCCGTTTTTGTGAACGTTAGTTTGTCTCAGATTATGTTATAGAAAAAGGATATGCCTTTTGTGTCTGACTTGGCTGTAGAGTAAAATTGCCAAACTTTACTCTGCAAGACCACAATTGGGGGATTTTGATATTTAAGGAAGTGTACAATCCTCAAGCATTTGAATAGTTTGTCGTTCGTGAGATGATATTGTACCAGAATTTGGTCCGCAGATTTTTGTCGTGATCCCACATAAAGGTCTGAAATGTGGGAAATGCCCTGGTCGGTTAAGTCTTTGACGTCCATCATTGGAATCATGGATTCTAACAGGGTCAAGGGACGTTTGAAGTCTATGTTCTGCATGTCCTGGTGAGTTTGTCCTAGTAGGAATCTCCATGCCCTCAGTGAGGTCTGCATTGGGGGTGATAAAACGGTCATGTTCCATGGTGCCCATCTGTCTCCCATAAGAAGTAGGGTAAGATCTTTTGTTGGTGAAATCGTTTTTTCTATGTCTACCCATAGATGTGTGTTAGACTTTTGAATCCAGTATTTGATCTGGTCTAGGCGTACCGCCCAGAGGTAGTCAAAAATATTTACTAGTCCCACCTCCCCTGCCTTCCTGTGAAAAGTTAAGTTATTTCTCGAGCACCTAGCTTTTTTGCCGTTCCATATGTATCTCCAGCTAAGATTTGAAATGCTTTTAAGGTAATGATGAGGTATGTGTATTGGCAGGGTGCGGAACACATATAGTATTTGCGGTAGTATTAACATTTTATATGCAGATATTCTACCCAGCCATGATATTTCCTTCTTTGATAGATCCCTGAACTGAGCTTCCAGTCTGGCCACCAGCAGAGACATGTTGGCTTTAGCAAGAGCGGATATTTTACTGGTAAGTGAAATTCCTAAGTAGGTGATGCCTCCTTTACTCCAAGTGTAGGGTAGGTTTTCTTGTAGATTTTTTTGTGTGTCGGGCTGTACTCCCAAGTCGTGATTAAGGATTTTGTAAAATTGACCTTATAATATGATATGTCCCCAAATGCAGTGAGGATTGCATGTGCTTCTTTTAAGGACAAGAGTGTGTTGGTTAGGAGCAGGATTACATCATCCGCAAAGAGATTTATGGTGTGTATGTCAGAGCCAAACTGGAAGCTCGTGATCGAGGGTTGCGTTCTGATGGCTTCGGCCAAGGGTTCTATCATTAAGTTAAAAATGGTCAGAGACAGGGGACACCCGTGTCTGGTCCCATTTGAAATATTAAAGGGTGTGGATAGGAAACCTGCGGAATAGACCTGGGCATACGGGCATGAATAAAGGGACATAATAGCCTTCAATATCGATCCTTTGAAACCAAACTTGGCTAAAACCATTTCCATATAAGTCCAATGGACTCTGTCGAACGCCTTCTCTGCGTCAATAGAAAGCAGCAGAGAAGGCGTTCGAGTTCGCTCAGCATGATGTATCACATTGATAATTCTCCTGGTTGCATCAGAGGTTTGTCTCCCCTTTACAAAGCCCATCTGGTCATGTTTGATGATTAAGGGTATTATATTTGTTAGTCTTTTAGCTAGCAATTTTATACTTTATACAAGCATATACTTTGGTGTCTGTGTTTAGAAGGGATATGGGCCTAAAATTAGCCGGTGTATTGGGATCTTTACCCAGTTTTGGCAGCGTAACTATGTGTGCTTTCAACATCTCCTGGGGGAGTGTCGCAAAATCAGTAGCTTTGGTAAAGACTTTTGACATGTGGGGTGATAGTATGTTTTTGAACATTTTAAAGTATTCGTTGGAAAATCCATCAGGGCCAGGTGATTTTCCGTTTGGTAAAGATTGTATGATTTTTTTCCACTTCTCGGGCTGTGATCGGGGCATTTAGTTAATTTAGTGTGATGAAGTGGGGTGCTTTAAGTACGCTATTCTGGTTTTGGTGCGTGTCGCCTGGAGTCTGTTTGCCAAATATTTGCCTGCTCTATTAGCGTTGGCGTAATAGTTTAGTCTTAGGTGCCTGAGATGCTTATCATATTGTTGTGTCAGGAGTTCTCAGATTTTTTCCCTAAGGGAGTTTAGTTTGTTAGTTAAGGACGCTGACAGTGATTTTTTATTCTGGGATTCTAGGTCGTGTATTTCCTTGAGAACCGTATTAAGTTGTTGAGCCTGCCTCTTTTTTTTTCTCTAGCACCAAATTGTATCAGTATACCTCCCATGAAGGCCTTGTGTGCATTCCATAGAATATATGAGTCTGTAACTGATTCCCTTTTCCGCAACAGACATAGATATGGCAGCATGGTCTGACCATGTGATGTTGTGTATACTCGTTTTTTCTATGTTTTGTAGGAGCCATTTGTCCGTTAAGAACATGCCTATACGAGAGTAGGAGCCGTGTCTATTTGAGAAAAAATACTCTTTCATTTGCGTGGAGACACCTCCACACTAGACTTGTGCACAACGGAAAAATTTGTTTAGTTTCGGTTCATTTTTTGTGCACAACGGAAAAATTTGTTTAGTTTCGGTTCGTTTCTTTTCGGTCCTGTTGATTCGTAATCATTCGTAATTTTGCTAGACGGGATTTTTCGTGTTCGGACTAATTCGTATTTTCGCAAGCGTCATTTTTCGTAAATTTTTTAGTTGATTTATAATTCGTACTTTCGGTAGGGTACGTTGTTTTTCTTTGATTCTGGACAACACTCCTACTTTCGTAACTTTTTTTGGGTTTGTTGATTCGTAATTTTCCGTGTCTCTCTCACAACGACGCTGCCTATTATGCCTAATGTGCTTCGAATGGATTTGTACTTTTCTAAATACATTGCAGTTATTTGTAACGATTCGAAATCTCATATTTTACTTTCGTTTTTTACATGCGGCTATAGCCTCCGCCCCTGTACACCATTTTGAGAGGGTTCAGCACGGTGAGGGAGAAGCAGAGAGCAGAGCAGAGTGTTATTGTGCTTCGAATGGATTCGAAATCTCGTATTTTACTTTCGTTTTTTCATGCGGCTATAGCCTCCGCCCCTGTACACCATTTTGAGAGGGAGTTCAGCATGGTGAGGGAGAAGCAGAGAGCAGAGTGAGTGTTATTGTGCTTCGAATGGATTCGTACATTCGTAACTTTTTTCATAACGAATTATGCCGAAGACATTCGGGCATTCGCTATTTTGCGGTATAATTTATTTCGGATTCGGTTTTATTCGTAATTGCTTTGTTCGGAAATTCGAATGCTTCCGAATGTCCGAAAGTTGCTAAATTCGGACGAATTTCGATTAGTTACGAAACGAATTGCACAAGCCTACTCCACACGTCGAATAGTTCCTCATTGTGGAGCAGTGACTGAAGGGACAGGGTGCCTTTAGTTTTACCTGATGAAGTATCCAGCAACAGGTCCGATGTTATGTTAAAGTCTCCGTCTGCCTCCGTCTTTACGTGAACATTGCAGGGCATTATTCAGTTGGAAGTGTGTTTCCTGCACGCAAAGAATGTCTGCTTCTTGCGTGCAGGCTTCCTTCCACATGGAGAATCGCTTCGCTGGGTGATTCAGTCCCCGGGTGTTAAGTGATAAGAATTTAATTGTCATTGTAGTGAAGGTGGGGTAGGGCGTATGGTGGTACGGTGTAGGTACTTACTTTTCCAGAGGGATTCTCTCTTAGATGCTTCTTCATTGTCAGGTGATGGCATCTGTTCGACGTCTTTAGCGATAGTGTACATGTTGCTTCTTATGTAGCTGTGTATATAAAAAAACAATAACAGAACAAAAAGAACAAGAAAAGTCAACTCGTTTAGCATAAGAAATGGATCTAAAAACTGATCCTCGCGCAGTCGTAGCTGCTATTGAGAGTATAGGGGTGTAAAAGAGTATCGAACAGTGATATCTCTACTCCAGAGATAATTGTGAGTGGTAGTGGATCTTATCTGTTGAGCTCCACCGTTTTTTTTCTTAGCAGAACGCTTGTGGGATAACACCTGCCATTCATTTTGCATAGGTTGCTGTGGTTGAGTAGTGTGATCGGGAAGTATACCCCATTGACGTAGGGCTCCCATCCCTTCTTCCAGCTTGGATACTGAAATGGTGACCCCGTTGTGGGTAATGGAAAGGGTGGCTGGGTACTTATGTAGCGGCCTCACCCCATCTCTTTCGTCTAGGGGTATCACACACGACAGGGTGAGATGCGCTACGGCCCATGTCCTCCCCATAGCTGTGGGTGAGGTGAAGGCCAGAACCAGATATTTCCTCGGGCCTATGTGCTTCTGTAAAGGATTAAGTCCTGTTGTGCCAACACTTCCCTTTGCTCCCATTAACCAGAGTTCCACACACCGATCACAGTCCAACTCTTGTTTTATTGCATTTCTCACAATAAACAGTGCTTCCGTAGCCAACTGGTTGCGACTTGTTAACATTTTGATACAGGGGGATGAGCAGGTCGAGGCACTGTCCTAATTATCAGCTAAACCACTGCGATCTCGCCAGCGGTTTCTATAGCCTTAGCTAGAAAGGACTTAGAACTTGAGAGTCTCTACCAGCGACTCAAGAGAACATAGATAGGAGTACCTTCGCTGCATTGCGGCCCCTATCAGGGGAAGATGTCCCTCCAAGGGAGTTACCAGAGGCCCATCCGTCACTGGGTTGATGCTGCTCCAGACTCTCCGAATGGGTAACCTCCCCGGCCTCCTCACCTCAGACATGGGCCCCATCCACTTCAGGGACCCTCAGACTTCTCCACCCTCGCGGGACCCAGTCGAAGTCACTGGGCCCCAGGCCTCCTGGTTTAGTACCTCACCCCAGGCTGAAGGTGCCTGGGATGGACTCCAACTCTATTCCGGTCAGGCCTAGGGCACCTGAGCCGGAATCCGGAACCGCCCGCACCCAGGCCTAAGGTGCCTGAGTGCGTGAAGAAGAACCTCCACCAGAGCAAGACCTCGTGACCAGGGCGTCTCCCCCTTTTATCCCCTCCGATGACGCCACGGCAGGTTCCCTGCCCTCGCCGCACCATCTCCGAGAAGGGACAAAAAGGCCAGCACTATGGCAGTGAATCTACCTTGAGCCTGCGGGCACTCACCACCCACCGGCCAAGGAGATTATTACACCGCCCAATCCTCCACGAATACAAATGGTCATTACTCCCATACTTACACACCTGAATTTCCACCCAGGTGTACCCCACCTAAATTTAAAGACCCCGCTACACTTACATTTGTGGAGGATATTATGGTTCCTCAGAGCTTTGGTTATCGTCAGCAAGTTGCGCTGGCGTTGCAGAGTGTGTCTGGATAAGTCGGGCAGCATCCTGATGTTAGCATATTGTGGGGGGATGTTTCCTGGTTTACGTGAGGCTTGCAGGATTTGGTCCTTGATGTGGTAGAAATGTACCCTCAGCAGTACATCTCTAGGAACATCATCAGGGAGGAATGAGGGTTTGGGGACTCTGTGGATCCTGTCAACGAGGAGATCCTGTGCCGTCGCCCCTGGCAGCAAGGTAGAAAACAGGGTCTGGGCAAATTACAGGAGCTGGGTAGGGGGAACTGACTCAGGTATGCCTCTTCGTTTGAGGTTATTCCTCCTGGACCTGTCCTCGAGGTCTGCCATTTTGTCCTTTTATCCAAGCTATATCTTCTCCCTGCACTGTGTGGGCCTCCACCATTACATTGTGTGAGGAAGTGTATTCTTCCATTTTGGACTCTACTTGGTTAACTCTGTGCCCCAAGGCTTGCACTTCCCTCTGGCATTCAGTTATTCCCCTGAATATGTGTTTGTAGGGAGGTTCTCAGGGAAAGTAGCATGTCTTTTAACATAGTGTCGGACACTGGTCTGTCCGCTGTGTGGAAATCTGTCATTGGATCCCCTCCCTGAGTGTGCTGGCTTGTGGTGGCAGGATAGGGCCCGCTTACCTCCATACTGAGGTCTGTCAGTGGCCTGGTCGGGGAGTCTCTCCTCAGCTTGGATTTGGCCGGGCTCCTTGTTGTAGGGCTGGATGTCCCAGAGGAGGACTCGCTGAGCGATTTGGCCGGGCGGGTGGCGGTGGATGGTAGGCCGCAGTTAACGTGCTGCGCTCCAGGCCTGGAGGTTTGAGGTGAGTCCCGCGCTCCGCCGCCATTTTGTTGAAGCCCACGTGTGGCCGCTCCGAAGAAGCTTTCTAGTTTTTGCGGTTGTTGAGGCTTCTTACAGTTTCTCGTCATCCTCAATCCGGTCAGCCGGGATTCACTGGCTGGATGGCGGTGTGTGTTGCCGTATAGATCGCCGGTGGGCTCTGATGGCTGTATGTTATCTCTGGCTGACGAGCGGAGCTCCTAGATTAAGCGTCCATCTTGGAGACCGGTCGCCACGTCCCCCTCAGGAAGATACATTTCTAACATGGAATGTGCACTTGCTAAAGAATATAGCAAGGGAAGGACAGCAGATATACATGTAAAACTTATGTAGGGAGATTTGTTTCATCTCCGTGTATCCTCTGAAGCTGTTCACTTCACTGGGTATAGGAGAGGGTTTACGTCCACTTTATTAACCACTTCAGCCCCAGAAGAATTTACTCCCTTCCTGACCAGAGCACTTTTTGCGATTCGGCACTGCGTTGCTTTAACTGAAAATTGCGCAGTCATGCGACGTGGTACTCAAACAAAATTGACGTCCTTTTTTTCCCACAAATAGAACTTTCTTTTGATGGTATTTGATCACCTCTGCGGTTTTTATTTTTTGCGCTATAAACAAAAAAAGAGCGAAAAAAAAGCAATATTTTTTACTTTTTGCTGTAATAAATAACCCCAAAAAATATATAAAAAAACAAAAAATCCCAAAAAGCGTATATTGATTGGTTCGCGCAAAAGTTATAGCATCTACAAAATTGGGGATGGTTTTATGGCATTTTTATTATTATTATTTTTTTATTAGTAATGGCGGCGATCTGCGATTTTCATGGGGACTGCGACATTATGGCGGACACATCGGACACTTTTGACACTATTTTGGGACCATTGTCATTTATACAGCGATCAGTGCTATAAAAATGCACTGATTACTGTGTAAATGACACTGGCAGGGAAGGGGTTAACCACTAGGGGGCGAGGAAGTGGTTAAATGTGTCCTAGGGAGTGATTCTAACTGTGAGGGGGCTGGGTTACAAGTGACACGACAGTGATCAATGCTCCTTGTTTACGTCTCCCCATTCTGCAGCTTCATGACATGATCGCGGGACACCGGCGTACATCAAGTCCGCGGGTCCCGCGGGCACGGTCACGGAGCACGCGGCAGGGGCACACGTGCGCCAGCATGACGGCAAATTCAGAGTGCCATTCTGTCGACGTATATCTACAGGCGGCAGTCGGCAAGTGGTTAAGGAAGCACTTCTATCATTTTAATTAAATTAAAAAATTCAATGTAAATATAAATCAAATTATGAATTTAAATAAGAAAAAATTAACGTGTACAGTATATTTAGGATCAGTCATCCCCCCACTTAGCCCATATCTAATCAGACACAGTCACTGATTGGATATCACTGTTCAGCTGACAATTTTGCACCCAGCCTTTTTTATTTTTCAAAGTTTGTCAAGCCCAGTGGTGCCAATAGGGCCACTCACAGCTCGCATTTTGTCTGATATTAGAGCCATGTATGGTCAGCATTACAACTTCTGTACCACTCACTATACCCTAACTGTAAACTGGTGCTAGCAGAGCCTATTCTTTAATTGTTTCAGGTTTTATACTTTATACTTTTTTTACTGTACTGTAGTAATTGCTTTCTAAAATGTAAATTTTTTTGATTATAAAGAATTTTTGATTATGAAGAATATTTTGGGGATCAAAACTGCATTGTCACTGCCAGTATGTATATACATTTCTAGTCACACTATGTATGTTCTTCTAATGGCCACTAGATGGAGACATGTACATAGCTTCTTTTTTTTATACTGAAGATAATTCAGAACATTAGTAGTACTGTATTTGCTTTAAAAGTTAGAATTTCCAGCTTATACCGTGTTGTATTTAAACAATGTGACATTTATACAACTACCACTTTCTAATAAGTAAATAAATCTTTAAAAAGATACATAATTTATTACATACCAAGAAACATTTTTTATCTCAGCCTTGATCTTGCAACAAAAGTGAAAATAAAATAAACTGATTGGTATGGTTGTTAGCATTCCCCCCAGGTTACTTTTGCACCCCCCACATTATCCCATCAGTTCTCTGCATTATCATAAAGACATGGATGAGTGAGTTTAGGGTGGAGGAACTTGACTGGCCTGGCTCCTGATTTCCTGTTTAGGGATTCTGATGCCTGGCCTGAGTCCTGATCTCAACCCAATAGAACACCTTTGGGATGAATTAGACTGGGTGGGCTCAGGGCGCAGTGCTCTGCCCACCCTTTTTTTAAGCCTATTAAAACCTCAGGCTCTAATCACGTGCTTAAAAAAAAAAAAATCCCCCATTGGAATCCATGTGTCTGGCGCTCTGCATGTAGATTAGGGGGGGCGGTGCATGGATGGGGGGCGGCGCCCCTAATGGATGGGCCACCACTGATAGACACACCTAAACCTTGTGGACAGCCCTCCCAGAAGAGTTGAAGCTGGTATAGCTGTAAAGGGTGGACCAACTCAATATTGAACTCTACGGACTAAGACTGGGATGCCATTGAAGTTCATGTGCGTGTAAAGGCAGGCGTGCTAATACTTTTGATAATATAGTGTATGTATGTATCAATGTGAGCTAGGGACCTTAGACTGTAAGCTCCTTGAGGGCAGGGACTGATGTGAATGTGTAATATAAATGTAAAGAACTGCGTAAATTGACGGTGCTAAATAAGTACAGTGGAACCTTGGATTGGGAATACCGCGCTTAACGAGCATTTTGCAATATAAGCAATTCTTTTTTTTAAATCCTTAATCGGTTTGCGAGTGTTGTTTCGCGAAAAGAGCATGATTCAAGCCTCTGCGGTGTGCAGAACCACATTTGGCCAGAGGTGCGGGGGCGCCGGTAACGTTCGGAGCTGTTTGGAAACACTTTTTTCCTGAGTGTTTCCGAGCCTTTCCAAGGGTTTCTTAGTGCAGCCGAACGCTCTCTGTCCGGCGCCCCCACATCTCTGGCCACATGCGATATTGCATGCCATAGAAGTCAATGTGGAACAAATTATTTTCGTTTCCATTGACTTCTGGGGAAACTCGCTTTGATATGCAAGTGCTTTGGATTACAAGCATTCTCCTGGAACGGATTATGCTCGTAATCCAAGGTTCCACTGTACCTGCAATAAATAATAATATTAGCCTGGCAAAAGACAACGCCAAGTGGAAGCAAGATTATAAATTTGAAGTTCACCAAAGCCCACAAGCAATCATGGTAATGCACTGCCTTTGTTTACGGCTGTTTATTAAGAACTACAAGCCGTCTGCCACGGCTGCAGATGGTAGTTATAGTTCATTAATTCACAGATTGCTGTGAATGAATGATGCAGCTGTGTGGACGGAGCCCCACATTGGCCAGGCTCTTTTTAAAATGTGACATCGGGTGTGGGGAGAAGATCCCCCCGCCCACTGTCACGGCAGGGATCAGAGGGGTGCAGGCAGGTGCTGTTTTGTAACGTGTTATACCCTAAATATGGGTGTAACATGTTATCAAAGGGGAATTTATCCATTAAAATAAATGCAAAACAAGTAACCTTAGGGCATGTCACATTGACCTAGAATAATCCAGCATTAAAATAATGCTTTATTACACTTATTAAAATAAATCTGTATACAATGCACTAAAAGGTTTCCATTTTTCCCTTTAAATATCTATAAAACGATCATATCAAACCTTTTAGTGCTTTGTACACAGATTTCATTTTAATGCTGGATTATTCCAGGTCAGTGCACGCGCCCTATTGTTACTTGTTTTTTACTCTTCAAAAACAATTGCTTTGAATGAACACATTTCTGGCAATTGATGAACACACAATAGGGTAAGCCAGCTAATCTAGTACACAAGTATATTTGGAGAAACCTGCCTTCTTTAAAAGGTATACATAACACAAAAATAAAAAGCAGGGCAGCACAGTGGCTAAAGCCTCGTACACACGGGCGGGAATCCCATCGGAAAAAAAACGTCGGTTTTCTCGACGGGATTCCTGGCAAGCTTGTCTTGCCAAGCCCTGTGTACACACACGCCATTCAAAAGAACCGCCGTTCTTTTGAATGGCAAGAACGCAGTGACATCATCAACTACGACGAGCCGGCGCTCATCACATTCGATGCCGTCGCCGCCATCTTGCTACACCCTACACTACCCTTGTATGCTACCGCGCATGCGTCAAAGTCACATCGAGCATGCGCAGGTTTTCCTGGACAGGTAAGCATACAGACGACTGGGTTTCTCGGCAGGAAACACTTTGCCGAGAATCCCGATGAGAAAAATGGAGAGCAGGTTCTCTATTTTTTTCGTCGAGATTCCCGGCAGTTTTCCTGCCGAGAAACCATACACACGAACGGTTTTCTCGGCAAAAAGCTCTCCCAGCTGTTTTCTTGCCGAGAAAACCGGTCGTGTGTACGAGGCTTAAGTGGCATTTCCGCCTAGCAGCACTAGGGTCGCCGGTTTGGATTCCGACCACAACACTACATGCCTGGAGTTTACATGATCTCCCTGTGCCTACGTGGGTTTCTTCCCACACTCCTCAGGAATGCTCATAGTTTAATAGGCTCCTGTCTATATTGGCCCTTAGATCATGATCTAAGGCAGAGATTGAGGAGACAGCAAATAGAAATTGTGGTCAGAGGCAAGCCAAGTTGTCACCAGGTAGCAGAATCCCTGAACAGGAAATCAGGAGCCAGGTTAGGGGAGCTGGTGCCTGGGAACAGAATCACAGTGTGAGGTGTTGTTTAAGCATGTTTCTAAAGCTGGGTATACATGTACTGAACCAGTTGACTCAGGCTGTGTCTACAGCTGTCCGTGCAACAAAAGCCGGTCTAATATCCAGCTTCTGTCTAATGGTCCTGCTGGAAAACCAGCGTTCGATTAGTCGCTGCAGCCCTGATCTGTGTATTCTGACAGCGGTGGGGAGTCACAGAATTAAACAAAACAAAAAAAAAAAAAACTGTGCATGCCCTGCTTAAAACTGAGCACATATGGTAATTGTCCACAGTTGCAGCTGGGAAGTTCTTAGCAGTAAAACTAAAATTACTGGATGACATGGGTGCGCATTTGTAAAAGTAATATAAAGCTGAACTCCAGCGTAGCCAGGTGCTGGGCTACAGCAAGATGGAGACAGTGCCTTTTATTCTTCTCTCTGAGATACTGATGGTATGCTGCACTATTCTCCTCCGGCCAACAGGGGGAGAGCTAAAGCCAAGTAACCCATAGACTTCTAGGCAGAGCAATGAGATTGGGAGTGGTAGTTTGAGACGGCAGCCGTATAATAGTTATACTATAATGGTGACACTACAGATCCCAATATGCACTGTGCAGTAGGAGGTGTGGAGAGATGATTTTTATTAAACTGCCCAGGAAAGCTCTTCCTCTTGGCACCAAGGGAGCTAGAGAAAAAGCACCTCTGTCTGGATATTCTAAAAAAGAAATATGCTATAGCATTATTCAAGAGTGTCGCAAGGACAATGTTCCAGAGGGGTAAGAAGAAGTGCAGTTCCCCTGAGAATAGGTCCTGAGTTACCTATATGTTAAGTGTAAAAAGAAAGAAGGGGGGCGAACCCATCTAAATGTACACAGTTCAATAAATTGGATTCAATAAAAGTACTAAAATGCACTCACTGCAGTAGCAGGAAAGAAGGCATGTCAGTGTGCTGCCCCTTTGTCAAACTTGGTTTGACAAAGGGGTGGAGACTGTTGCCCTGAAATGCGTAACCACGTCCCCAAAGTCATGACGTCATCCCGTGTGCTTCCCAAGCATCACCGAAAGCTCCAGGAAACCGCCAAACCAGCTTCCGTCCCACGGCCTTCCCACCCAGCACTCCATCTTCCCTGCCAAACTCTGCAGACGCACCAAATGCTTGCCTGCCAATCTCTGCACACAGGTCAGCCCCCATTCACCGGACTTGGCACAGGAGGTGAGCGGTGGAAGGTGAGCGGTGACCGCGGTCTGTTGTAGTCCAAAACTTCCCCAACCCTGCCTCCTAACACATACCCCCTTCCCCATTCCTCCTTCTCCCACAAATCCCCCCATTCCTCCTTCTCGCACAAATCCCCCCCATTCCTCCTTCTAGCACAAATCCCCCCCCCCCAATTCCTTCCTCTAGTACAACCCCCCTCCATTCCTCCTTCTAGCACAAATTCCCCCATTCCTCTTTCTAGCACAAATCCCCCCCCCATTCCTCCTTCTAGCACAAACCCCCCTCCTCAATTCCTCCATCTAGCACAAATTCTCCCCCCCCATTGCTCCTTCTAGCACAAATCCCCCCTATTCCTCCTTCTAGCACAAATCCCACCCCTCCATCCCTCCTCTTAGCACAATCCCCCCCATTGCTCTTTCTAGCACAAGTTACCCCCCTCCACCATTTCTCCTTATAGCACAAGTCCCACCCCTCCATCCCTCCTTCTAGCACAAAGCTTCCCCCCCATTCCTCCATCTAGCACAAATCCCCCCCCCTTCCTCTTTCTAGCACAAATCCCCCCTCCATTCCTCCTTCTAGCACAAATTCCCCTCCCCCTCCATTCTTACGTCTAGCACAACTCCCCCCCCCATTCCTCTTTCTAGCACAAATCCCCCCCTCCATTCCTCCTTCTAGCACAAATTCCCCTCCCCCTCCATTCCTCCGTCTAGCACAAATCTGCTGCTCAGTGCAACAGACACCGCAATAGGTGGGAAACAGACATACAGTGTCTACATACAGAGCCCCTCCTGTTCTCTGCCTCAGCATCCAGCCAGGGAGAGCCTGGAGCCAGTGCTCTGTGTGGCCGGGAGTCAGAGCTGGAGGAGGGAGGTGTGCAATGAGGATTGTGTCGAGGAGACAAGGCTGGTGGGCTGTTAGGACATGCAGCCCAGCAGCCCCGGCCCACGGGACAAATGCCCGGACTGCCCTATCCGGGCCTGGTTTGGGAATAGCATTGCCGCCATAAATTCACTCTGGCAGTATAGTTCCAGCACTCGATAGAATAAACTTTACTACTGTTCACTGTTGCATTTAAGGTGACCTTGCTTCTGTTTATGCTGATCTGGATGCCAAATGTCACCTTATTGTTAATCACAGTGGGATTTATTTACTAAAGGCAAATCCACTGTGCACTCCAAGTGCATTGCAAGTGCACTTGGAAGTGCAGTCGCTGTAGATCTGAGGGGAACATGCAAGGAAAATAAAAAATAACATTTTTGCTTGCACATGATTAGATGATAGAAATCAGCAGAGCTTCTGCTCATTTTAGATCTTCCCCTCAGATCTACAGCAACTGCACTTCCAAGTGCACTTGTAGTGCACAGTGGATTTGCCTTAGTAAATCAACGCCAATGTATGCTAAATTGTGTTATTACCACTGTTAATCCATTTTATGCTTGCCTACTTACCAACCAAATTAGGTGACTTTGGAGTTTATTTACTAAAGTTAAATCCACTGTACACTGAAAGTGCACTTGGAAGTGCAGTCACTGTCGATCTGAAGGGGACATGCAACGAAAATAAAAAACAGCATTTTTGCTTGCACATGATTGGATGATAGAAATCAGCAGAGCTTCCCCTGATTTCAGATCTTCCCTTCAGATCTACAGCGACTGCATTTCCAAGTAGTGGATTTGCCTTTAGTAAATAACCCTCAATATATTAAGTTTGCCTTTACTGCCTGGTTTGGTGCCTGTTTTCCTTGATATAGCGCTACTACTGGATACTAAGTATTACTTTCAGTGATTTCCTTGTATGTTTGTACACTCCCCCTGGTGTTTTAGAGGCACTGAGGTGCTTGAGAAGGTCAATCAAAGAACAGAGGACCCATCCTATCCTATTCAACAGCTCCTACGGGCAGGGCCAGATTAAGAACATCATGGGCCTGGTGCTGAGGATTTTGGTGGGCCTTTTATAAATAATAAATAAATAAATATGCAAACAATTTTTTGTTATAACAAATTAAATTAGAGAGAGAGAGGGAGGATGAGAAAGAGAGAGAGAGAGAGAGAGAGAGGGTGAGAGAGGGGTAAGGGAGGGAGGATGAGGAAGAAAGAGGGGATGAGAGAGAGAGGATGCGCATGAGCATGCGTGGGAATGACATAAACGCAGCCCGGCCAAGGCAAGTGACCGAAGGCACAGAGCCCAGAAGGAAGACCGGGTGAAAATGGAAGCGCTCAGGACCCGCCGGATTGATCACAGCGCTGGAGGGCTCAGTCTGACAATTTAAATGTACCCTAATGTGCTAATATGCTGTGCATACTTGTACATTATGGCAAAACCTACCTCAGGGCCTCTAAAAAGTAGTAATGTTAGCGAAGTTTACTACCGCTTTATTATCACAGGATCCCAGGAGCCTCTCATGGGGCCCCCTACTGACCCGGTGGCCTTTGGTCAGTGCCTAAGTGCATAGTTGCCAACATTTCAAAAATATTTTTAAGGGGCACTTTTTTCACCAGTGCTATATTTAGAGTAGCTGAGAGCCCCATTGTTCCTCTATACATCACAATAGTAATCACAAAATGAAATGAGTACTAATAATGGGGCAGAACAAATATGAGGACTGAGAAGATTTCCTTCAGTTGAACTAACAAAATTGTGCCTATTCTAGATCTGGTAACATTGAGGATATTCTGTATAATTTTAAATAACTGTTTTTTGTGGCTAAGAGGCTTAGGGGAGGTGTATGGACGGTATAAAACTGGGAAGTATGTGCAGGTAATGGAGAGGAATGTGGAGGGTCTAACAGTGGGCACTATGTACAGGAGAGTAGTGTGGAGGGTATGGCAGAAGGCACTATGTACAGGAGAGGAGTTTGAAGGGTATGACAGTGGGCAGCATGCACAGCAGAGGAGTGTGGAGGGTATGACAGAGGGTGGTATGTACCGGAGAGGAGTGTGGAGGGTATGAAAGTGGGCAGTATGTACAGAAGAGCAGTGTGGAGAGTATGACAGTGGGCAGTATGTACAGGAAAGGAATGTGGAGGGTATGATGGGGGCAGTATGTACAGGAGAGAAATGTGGAGAGAAAGATAGTTGGCAGTATGTACAGGAAAGGAGTGTGAAGGGTAAGGTTAGGTTACAGTATGTACAGGAGAGGAGTGTGGAGGGTAAGGTTGGGTTACAGTATGTACAGGAGAGGAGTGTGGATGGTATGATAGTGGGCAGTATGTACAGGAGAGGGGTGTGGAGGGTATAATGGGGGCAGTATGTACAGGAGAGGAGTGTGGAGGGTATGATAGTGGGCAGTATGCACAGGAGAGGAGTGTGGAGGGTATGACAGTCAGCACTATGTACAATAGAGGAGTTTATGAATGTGGGCAGTATGTACAGGAGAGGAGTGTGGAGGGTATGACAGTGAGCAGTATGTACAGGAGAGGAGTGTAGACGGTATGATCCTGAGCAGTATGTACATTAAATGTGTGTGGAGGGTAAGACAGTGAGCAGTATGTACAGGAGAAGAGTGTGGAGGGAATGACAGTGGGCAGTATGTACAGGTGAGGAGGGTATGACAATAGGCAGTATGTACAGGAAAGGAATGTGGAGGGTATGACAGCGAGCAGTATGTAAAGGAGAGGAGTGTGGAGGGTATGACAGCCGGCACTATGTACAATAGAGGAGTTTATGAAAGTGGTCAGTATGTACAGGAGAGGAGTGTGGACAGTATGATACTGAGCAGTATGTACATGAGATGAGTGTGGAGGGTAAGACAGTGAGCAGTATGTACAGAAGAGAAGTGTAGAGGGTATGACAGTGGGCACTATGTATATGAGAGAAGTGTGGAGGGTATGACAGTGAAGAGTGGGGAGGATATGACAATGGGCAGTATGTACAGGATAGAGGTGTGGAGGGTATGACAGTGGGCACTATGTATAGGAGAGAAGTGTGGAGGGTATGACAGTGAACAGTATGTACAGGAGAGGAGTGTGGAGGGTATGATGGTGGGCACTATGTATAGGAGAGAAGTGTGGAGGGTATGACAGTGGACTCTATGTATAGGGAAGGAGCGTGGAGGGTATGACAGTGAGCAGTATGCACAGGAGAGGAGTTTGGAGGGTATGACGGTGGGCACTATGTATAGGAGAGAAGTGTGGAGGGTATGACAGTGGGTACTATGTAGAGGAGAGGAGTGTAAAGGGTTTGACAGTGGGCACTATGTATAGGAGAGGAGTGTGGAGGGTATGACAGGGGGCACTATGTATAGGAGAGGAGTGTGGAGGGTATGACAGTGAGCTGTATGTACAGGAGAGGAGTGTGGAGAGTACGACAGTGGGCACTATGTACAGGAGAAAAGTGTATGACAGCGGGCACTATGTACAGGAGAGGAGTGTGTAGGGTATGACAGTGGGCACTATGTATAGGGAAGGAGCGTGGAGGGTATGACAGTGAGCAGTATGCACAGGAAAGGAGTGTGGAGGGTATGACGGTGAAGAGTGGGGAGGGTATGACAGTGGGCACTATGTATAGGAGAGAAGTGTGGAGGGTATGACAGTGAACAGTATGTACAGGAGAGGAGTGTGGAGGGTATGACGGTGGGCACTATGTATAGGAGAGGAGTGTGGAGGGTATGACAGTAGGCACTATGTATAGGAGAGGAGTGTGGAGGGTATGACAGTGAGCTGTATGTACAGGAGAGGAGTGTGGAGAGTACGACAGTGGGCACTATGTACAGGAGAGAAGTGTATGACAGCGGGCACTATGTACAGGAGAGGAGTGTGTAGGGTATGACAGTGGGCACTATGTATAGGAGAGAAGTGTGGAGGGTATGACAGTGAGCAGTATGTACAGGAGAGAAGTGTGGAGAGTATTTACAGGTGAAGAGGATAAAGGGAATCTGGGAAGGAAAAATGTAAAGGTTTGTGGAAGGATGTTTAGGGACTGCGTAGTGGTTAAGCGGGCCATACATGGATTGAAATTGCGCCAATTAAGCAGAGACCAGCCATAGTCGATCTATGTATGGGCTAGCTGGTTTTACACAAGTCAATCTATTATCTGACTTGAGTACAACCAGCCTGTCAGGTTTTTCCCAAAACAATCAGTGCTGCCAGCTATAGTTAGCAACACTAATCATTGTATTCGCAGGCAGAACACAATAACACTGCAGGAGTGATTCCCCCATCCACAGGTCAGCAGGTGAGAGGGTGTGTGGGGACAGGCTGGGAAGAGATACTAGTCAGTGGCTGGGTAGGCCCTGGCTAGTATCAGAGCCAGATACACACAGGTTACATACACCACGATCGTTAGAGCGAGAACAATAATTCTAGCACTAGACCCCCTCTGTAACTCTCAACATGTAACCTGTAAAAAAAAAATTAAGCAACGCTTAGTATACAACAAAATAAATCGTGATAACTTTAGTGTTTTTTTTATTTTTATGAATCAAACAAACAGTCTCTTTAAAAAAAAAAAAAAACAGGTTTGAAAAATTGCTGCGCAAATACCGTGTAACATAAAAAGTTGCAAAGACCACCATTTTATTCCATAGGGTCTCTGCTAAAACAATATATAATGTTTGAGGGTTCTGAGTAATTTTCTAGCAAAAAACAAATGATGATTTTTACATGTAGGAGAGAAGTTTCAGAATTGGCCTGGGTGGCAAGGGGTTAATTACTATAAGACCCCTTTAACACTGAGGGCGTTTTGCAGGTGCTATAGCGTTAAAAATAGCGCCTGCAATCCGCCCTTAAACAGGTGCTCTATTCACACTGGAGCGGTGCGCTGGCAGGGCGTCAGAAAAAGTCCTGCCAGCAACTTCTTTAGAGTGCATTAGGAGCGGTGAACTCACCGCTCCTAATGCGCTCCTGCCCATTAAAATCAATGGGCAGCACCGCCGTATGCCGGAAAAACGCCGCTGTAGCGGCACATCTCGGGCGTTTTTTACCCTTTCTCGGTCGCTGGCGGGGGTTAAAAGCGCCCTGCTAGTGGCCGAAATGTGCCGCAAATCCGACGGTAAAATAGCAGCGTTTTACCGCTATTTTACCGCCAACGCTCGGGGCGGCATAGTGTGAAAGCAGTCTGAGGACTCATACACACGGCCGAGATTCTCGTCGAAAAAAACGACATGTTTCTTGGACAAGAAAATTGTCCCGGCCGAGTGTACACACGCTCGATTCAAAGAACCCGCGGTTCTTTGAATGGAGCGTACGCGGTGACGTCATCGACTATGACGAGCATGCGCTCGTCACATTCGATGCCGTCGCCGCCATCTTGGTATACCCTATCTATGCCTAGGAAGCTGCCGCGCATGCGTCGAATTTATTTCGAACATGCGCGGGCTTCCCGGAGGACAGGTAAGTGTACACACACTCACTTTTCTCGTCGAGAAACAGGCTGACGAGAATATCGACGAGAAAATAGAGAGCAGGTTCTCTATTTTCTCGTCGAGGTTACTTGTCGGTTTTCTCGACGAGAAACCCGATAGCCGCGTACACACGACCGATTTACTCGGCAAGACATCTCTGCCAGCAAGTTTCTTGCTGGTTCTTGCCGAGAAAATTGGTCGTGTGTACGAGGCCTTAGTGATATACAAATAATTATTATAAGCACTGTGAGCTCATCCTCTCTGCTGCAGAGCGTGTCAGCTTGTATTTAAACTGGCCGTTCTGTATATAGCTTCTGACAGGCTGCGCAAGCATCCTCGTATCTCCGGAACCCTAAATGATAGCAGCCCCATATTTTGACCAGTGGTGGGGTGGGTCTTCAGCTGCATACCCCCCAAATATGGGGTCTCTGTGGCCCCTGGTCGCCGAGCTACAATCCTCGAAGCCGATCTTTTTTTTTTTTTTTTTTTTTTTTTTTAGATTTTTTTTTTTTTTTGGGCAAATGGGCCTATCTTGAGGAAGGGGCCTGGAGCTGCAGCTCCAATAGCCCCTATGTTAATCCGGCCCTGCCTACGGGGGTAGTGCTACACCAGGTATTATCTTTATTGCATAATTACATTAGTTCGGCTTGGACCAATGTAATTACACATATCTCATACCTGAGGGGCCACTGGAGAAGCTGACAATTATGCTGACCATGCACTAGTAGATTGTCAGATGAGAATATTCGTACACACGTTCGTATGAAAAATCATTGTACTCTCAGTGAATGGACAAATGTTTGAACATTTCACTTGCTTTTATTAAGTAGAGAGGACGAGTGGTGACATCACAATCTCCAATTCATCCAAAGAGAATGCCTTGTATTCATTGAAAAAATTGCAAAGTTCTGTGAATGATGGCGGTTCGAGCAAGTGACCTCCTTTGGTCAGTGTGCAAAGGGGAAGCCGTTTGGCACAGGACCCAGAAGACGATGGCTATCACTGTACCTGTGCCAACTGCTACAGTGATTCATGGCTTCCCCTCAGGTATGAGATATGCATAAATACATTGGTCCAAGCTGGACCAATGTAACGACAATAAAGATCATACTTGCAATTCAGCTTCAAACCACTAGATGGTGCATGCCTGTGAAACACTCATGATCAAAAAATTGAATGACTGACAACAGGAGATGTGACAGCATTATTCAACCTACTATACAATACACAAGATCTAGCCATTTAGCTCCCGCCTAGGTTCTAAAAGCCTGAACTTAATAATTTATTATTATTTCTTTTTTTTCCCCGTAATTGTTATTGTTTTCTGGATAATTTGTACAAACAAGAGGTTATCGTACAGCATGTGTAAAATAACGCTTATATTGGAAGAATGGTAAATACAGTATGTGTGGTTCATCTGATAATAATAGTTTGTACTCTTAACGTAATAGTAATTGTTAAGCATGGATGAATAGTTGGACCATTTTACAGTTTAACATTTTAACAATTATAGATTCCTTGTCAAAAACCCATTCTAACTGAGTATTTTAGAGTCTGATAAAGTATAATAAAATAAGATATAAAATAGGAATAAAACAAAAACAAACATATAAAAATAAAGAATAAACAACAACAAAGTATAAAAATAGAAAGGGAAAGAAAAGTAATGACTGAAATTGTTGTACCTATGTGTAAGAAAGTGCCATTTCGGTCTGTGGAGAAATGGGATAATTTCCAAAGGGATTTGCAGAGGGCTAAGGGCAGGTTGTAGATAATTTATCTCAGTTCCAACCTGCCCAGTGAATTAGAGAGAGAGGCTTTATTTTACGACTCATAGTATAATTGATTCTTCTACTAGACTTCCAGATCATGAACATATGATAAACTTCTAAACTAGAAAAAGAGAAAAAAGTCTTATGATAATCAGTACTCTGACAGAAGACATCATAATTTTACCAGATTTTAATGCAAACACATAATAGTCAGACATAGGTATTGCTTGCACCTATACATAGAGAGACCATTGTGATCTAAAATTAGCCTGTTTATAAGCACTATAAAGGTAACTCCAACCAAAACTGTTTTCCTGGTTTTGGTTTGAGTTAGGAAGGGTTACAACCTATTTTAGAGCCTCAAGATTTTCATGCTGTCTTTGTCCTCATTGGAGAGATCCACTCACTATCTCTCTTGGGGGCCCTGGTTTTGGTTTGAGTGGGGAAGGGTTTGAACCTCTTAGAGCCTCAGATTTTTGTGCTGTCTTTGTCCTTATTGGAGAGATCCACTCACTATCTCTCTTGGGGGCCCTGGTTTTGGTTTGAGTGGGGAAGGGTTTGAACATCTTAGAGCCTCAGATTTTTGCGCTGTCTTTGTACTAATTGGAGAGATTTACTCACTATTTCTCTTGGGGACCCTGGTTTTGGTTTGAGTGGAGCAGGGTTGGAACCTTTTGGAGCCTCAGAGTTTTGTGCTGCCTTTGTCCTCATTGGATAGATCCACTCACTATTTCTCTTGGGGATCCTGGTTTTGGTTTTAGTGAGGAAGGGTTTGAACCTTTTAGAACCCTACGTTTTTTGTGCGGTCTTTGTCCCTATTGGAGAGATCCACTCACTATTTCTCTTGGGGATCCTGGTTTGATTTGAGTCAGGAAGGGTTTGAACCTCCTAGAGCCTTAGGTTTGTGTGTTGTCTGTCTTTGTATTCATTGGAGACATACACTCACTATTTTTTTGGGGGATCCTTTGTGTATTAGTACTGCGTGGACCTTGAAGTGCGTACACCCTGAAAGCTTGTCCTGAAAATGTGGATGTTAGAGCAAATAAAAAACGTTTTTATAGATGTCACCAGAATTGGAGAAGACATATCTTCCATTTGAGAGGTGTATTCCGGTGACAACTGTCAGAGGTAGAATTTCCTTTTACTTTGGGGAGATTTCTACTGGCTTACTGTTTTGTCAACACATCAGAAACTGAAAGGGAAATCTTCCATGTGGGAGAACAGACAGCAATAAAAATAAAAATAGAAGAGAGAGCCAGCACTCAACCGATCGACCTCAGGATTTTAAGGACACTGACGTTGTGGGGCCACGGCACAAGCCTTTTTCATTGTGACAAACAGCCTAGTGCTGGATGGATTTGTTACAAAACAATAAAAATATGACTGAGCATATACTGCCATTCTTCTATTATAGATAACAAAGAGTCTTTTTTTCAAGCATGAAGTTAATTATTCATAAAAGCTTCATTCTCTTCCAAAACTGTTCTTTTGTCCCAATGTAGAGTTAGTACTTCATACAAAAAAACAGCATTCTGAAACACGCGTTTTTGCATTTCATCTGGTGAACTGCCTTTTTCACTTATCAATGGAATAAATGACAAGAACAGTGTCTGCTATTATGATCCTGACTCTAAATAGTAGTAAAGAATATGCCCAATTAAGAGACATTCTTCAAATAATTGCTTTTGGACAATCTTATTTGCTTTAGTAACATTTAAAAAAAGGAGATATGCTTCAGTAATGTTTTCGGTAAAGACTTTGCTTGTGTTCTGCAGATATGCTTTTCAAAGTGTAATCACTGCTGAAATGTTGTGGAATTTGTGTCAATGATTAAGAAGAAAATGATTCCAAGAAGAATTTCTCATTTCCATTCACAGCCATTCACATATATTTATGAAGCTTTTCTCAATGCCAGGAAAAAAGCTCAACAGCTGCAGTATAGCTAGTAGAGGTAAATGCACTTCTAAAAATGAATGCTTCCTAAGGCCCCTTTTACACTGGGGCGGGAGGTGCGGGGCGGTAAAGCGCTGCTATTTTTAGCGGCGCTTTACCGTCAGATTTGCGGCGGTATTCGGCCGCTAGTGGTGCGGTTTTACCCCCCGCTAGCGGCGTATTGCCGGCTGTATAGCCGCGGTGTCCCATTGCTTTCAATGGGCAGAAACGGTGGAGGAGTGGTATACACACCGCTCCAAAGATGCGGCTAGCAGAACTTTTGGAGCGGTCCTGCTAGCGCACCGCTCCAGTGTGAAAGCCCTCGGGCTTTCACACTGGAGAAACAGCAGCCGCTCTTTCAGGTTGGTTTGCAGGCCCTATTTTTAGCACAAGAGCGCCTGCAAACCACACCCAGTTTGAAAGGGGTCTTAAGGGAAATATGAAAGGTGCCATTGCTGACCTTCTTGTGATAATTCTAATTGCCTGACTGTTCTGCTCACCCACTTGTATGCAGGTAGGCAGGTGGTGCGATGACTGTTACTAGCTAAGGGGGCGTCACTGTTGCTATGTCGGACTGGTGGTATAATTAGGTAGACAGCAATCCTGTGATCTCAAAATCACTTGCTTATTGTGTTATAGTAGTAAACAAAGCAGTCCCCTGATGGCTGTTTACTGCTGGTGCTGACGGGGAGAACAGCCAAGGACGAATGTGTCCTTTGGCATGGATTCCAGGTGCCATCTTGGGAGAGTCCATGTCTAAATGGACATGGAGCATACCTCACAACTTTTTGAAATGGGAACGGGGGACACCTATTAGCAAAATTATGTAAACATAGGACACACCCCTTGCCACGCCCCTTAAAGGAGAATTATACAAAAATAATATTAGATAAACCCACAAGTGCTTTTGTACCACTACTATTCATTTATATTGGCTTTTAATATTTACAAATGCAGTAATTTAGAAACCGGAAGAAAGGTTTAGTACTGGGAAACACTTTTTGATAGATAAAAAGTGCATTTTATATACAACTATATAGATCAGACCAAAATGAGGGACAAATGAGGAGGAAAGAGGGACATTGTTCCAAATCAGGAACGGTCCCTCGAAATCAGGGACAGTTGGGAGCTATGCATGGAGTCCTTAGATTTTGGCAGCCATCTTTGAAACAGAGAGAATATATACCATATATAGACCCTGCTGCTTTCCAGAGGGGCCTATTTAATGCAGGAGGTAGGAACAGCACCATGTTTGTTAGGGACAGATAGGCCATGTCTCTCAGTCAGAGAGAGTTGGAGCCCTGAACTTGAAAAGAGCTGGTGAATTCCTTAGCCGCACATAAGTACCTGACCAATTGCAGCAAAGGGTTTCAGTTAGACATGTGTTTAGTTTCATTTTGATTAGTTTATCTAGTTATTTAGTTTAGTTCAATTTGATTGATTCGTTCAATTCATATTTGGAATTTGTATTCTGAATTTTAAAATTTTCTTTGAATTTACAGATTTTTTTTTTAGATTCGAAATGTTCAAATCGATAAATTTTCGAATCGGTCGAAATGAAAATGTTATATTGTTTTTGATTTGAATGCAGCAAAGTGAACAAACAAAAGAAAAATCTTCATCAAATGATTACAATGACTCTTTAAATCACCTTTGGCTTAACAAAAACAGCATTATTTCGAAATGGTACTCTAATAATACACACAGTTTTTGATTTCAGCATTATGTGTAGTTAGAATTCGACTGGAGTTCAATGTAAAAAACGATTTGAATTTCAGTCCGAATTTCTGAAATTCAGACGAATTTCATTACGTTATTCGGAGCATTCGGTAAAATTTGTTTATATTGTAATTCGAGTATTCAGATATATCCAAATCTCCGAATAACGAAAAATGTATCCGAATATTATATATGTGGAGCGAAACTAACCGCAAATGTCTAGCTTCAGTTTGTCTGGAAGCAACCTCCTGTATGTAAGCCCTGTATCCATGTTTCACATTGTGCTGTTCTTTATATGTGCATTGTTTTCAGGAGAGAATGAGGAAGAGAATACTATGTTGTTGTAACTGCTGATTACTCTTATGTATATAAACCTTAAAGCGGAGCTCCAGGCTCCTTCAGAAAAATGTAAAAGTCAGTAGCTACAATACTGTAGCTGCTTTCTTTTAATATTAGGAGACCTACCTGTCCACGAATCCAGCGGTGTCTTCAACCAAGCCGATTTTTCAATCGGCTCTCCGATGCTGCCACCGCCATCTACGGTAAGGGAAACCGGCAGTGAGGTTTTAGAGGCTTCACAGCCGGTCCCCTACTGCACATGTGCGAAGTGCGCTGCGCTTTGTAAATGGCCTGGCTGCAGAGGAAGGAGGAGATGGGCAGAACTTCTAAAAGAGTTTGCCTCAACAAAGTCAGCCGGAATTTGGGAGCGGGTACCTGTCAAAATCAGGTAACCGCTCCCCCCCCCAAAGGTGCCAAATGTGGCAGCGGAGGGGGGGAGGAAGGAAATAAGCGGATCTTCCCCTTTTTGAGTGATGCTCCTCTTTAAGGGAGAAATTGTGTTGCCTGTTTTCTTCTAAGCTCTGCCACACTGGTACACACTGGCTTCAAAACTCACTCAGTTACTGACCAAACAAATACACATACAGTGGGGGAGGTTTACTAAAACTAGAGCATGCAAAATCTGGTGCAGCTGTGCATAGAAACCAATCAGCTTCCAGGTTTTACTTTCAAAGCCTAATTGAAGAAGGTGAAGTTAGAAGCTGATTGGCTACCATGCACAGCTGCACCAGATTTTGTGTGCTCCAGTTTTAGTAAATCTCCATTCAGTATCAGAAAAGTCAGAGTGAAATCATATGGTGCGTACCTGCATAAATGGAATTGACTCAAAAGGCATTTCGTGACAGCCAGACAAATAGCATTTGAGAAGGTAACAATGGCAGCATGAAAGTTTTTTTTTTTGTAATTCCTTTAATTTTCCAAAGAAAGTTACATTCAACAGCCAAAGTATGCAATAATAACTAATAACACGGTCAAATAGCACAGAAAGGGTCACTTAATCAGAGTTATAGAACAACAAGCCCAGCGCTGCCCAGTATGGGTGGTCATGAAAAACTATTACGGTTGTGAAGATAGTGGTCAGTGTGTAAATCTGAGGAACCCAACAAGGAACTATAGGGAAGACCCAAAACATAGATACATGAAAAAAACAGTATAATAAAATAGAATAAAATAAAGTGAAGTAACATAAATTAGAACCCTTTCAGCATAACGAGAGATATTGCATCCCTATGGCCCACCTAGCTCAGAAATGTGACAATATAAAGAGCGAGATGTAGGCAAGGATATACACCATATCTGAATAACAAAGCCCATTACAGAGTCAGGGAGATGGAGGGGGGGGGGAAGCTGCCAGAGGGGGAAAGGGTTCGGGGATTAGGCATCCCCAAAGCATGAAAATAATGGGATAAGGAGAGGAGAGTAAGGATGAATGCTGGGAGGGTTTCTCGCCCAGGGAGTGGGTCTAAATCTAGGAGGTTTGATTGTGCCACCTCTCGAAGATAGGCGTCAGTGTACACTAAATGGTTCTAAGGTCTCCAGGTCTCACGAAAGGTCTCCTCCCGGTTATGCAAGGTATCATAAAAGGTTTTTATAGACCACCAATGAGGTTGATTTACCAAAGGCAAATAGACTGTGTGCTCTGTAAATATAGTTGCTCTAGGGCTTGTTAAATGAGGTTAAGCTTCACTCTTCAAAGAATACCCAATCACAGTAAAAAAGTATAAGTATTCCTGCGCTTAGGAAATCTATATTGTATAGAGCTGCAGCCCCCCTAAAGGGATCCTATATTAGGATCCTAGTAAATAGGAAAATATGTATAGGGTATGGCGCTGCTCACCCCTCAGGAACACTCCAGAGGTATAGGTATGGTATGAGAATACAATAAATAAAGACTAATTGGAAATACTCCCCTAACTGGGTGGGTCCAATTTGATTCAGGTGGCTAAACACAGGTGTGTAGGCTAAACCCTCTTGATATTAGCCAAGCAATAAAGGTGAAAGTAAGTGTTTAAAGTGACTGGTATTAGCAACACCCTATTGAGTGTTAATAATCCACGGTTAATAAAACAAGAAATCTCTTCTAAACCAAATACCAAAATAAAATACCAAACATAAATAATGAAGTGAAAAAATGAGGCGAAAAAATGAGGCTGCCAATAGTAGCCACTAAAGTATTAAATTACATGTGATGCCTATACTCCCTAGCATATAGCAGTGTATATAACATAAAATCCAATGGTCCTAGTGCAAAGTCCTATATGTAAATAATCCAGTGATGATCTCAATTTCCAAAGTAGTTAGTGTTCAGTGCCGACAGAACAACTTCAAAAAGGCTTCACAGGTGCTCCCCCACATGGGTCCCCACTCACCAGCTCCTGGTACCCCTACAGGGGTAGACAGCATGTAAGGTGTGTAGCACGTTTCCAATATCCAGTCTCCACAGCTCCTTTGCTATTCAGGAAATGGTGAATGGCAGCCAGCAGGTTATCCAAGAGTCCTCAGTAAAAGAAGTAATAGAATGCTCCCAAAGTGCGGTATAATTAAGGTGATTTATTTAAAAAATATTTAAAACAGCAGGGCTTAAGCCTTAATAGGCATATAAGCCTATTAAATAATATTCAAAGTACAAGGGACACGGCACCGCAGTACCGTACTGACAAAACGCAGCTTGCGCCTCAGCTGCGTTCCAGCTGCGTTCCAGCTTCGAGTACCCGGATGGAAAGACAGCAGCGTGATGTGCGTGACTCCGCCTTACGCATGTTTCGTAAAATGAACGTCTTCTGAGGCATTATTTATGTTTGGTATTTTATTTTGGTATTTGGTTTAGAAGAGATTTCTTGTTTTATTAACCGTGGATTATTAACACTCAATAGGGTGTTGCTAATACCAGTCACTTTAAACACTTACTTTCACCTTTATTGCTTGGCTAATATCAAGAGGGTTTAGCCTACACACCTGTGTTTAGCCACCTGAATCAAATTGGACCCACCCAGTTAGGGGAGTATTTCCAATTAGTCTTTATTTATTGTATTCTCATACCATACCCAGGGCTGCTGTTAGAAATCATGGGGCCCCGTACAGACTACCTGATGGGGCCCCCTTTAATCCCGCCCTCAACCCCACCCCAGGCCCCTCCCCTGACCCCACCTCTGCAGATTTGTCATCGTTTACATATGCACACACAATTATTATGGCTTATCAGTACAGGGGGACAGAGGCGGTTTAATTTTTTTTTTTCAATTTTATTTTATTAACAAAAAACTTTTACACTGTCTTTCATTTTTTTTGTATATCTTTTTTATTTTGCTATCAGAAGTAATGAACAACATCCCTAGTGATAGCATGGGGCAGTGACAGGTCCCCTTTATGGAGAGATTTGGGGTCTATTTGTCAGGGTCACCTGTGGCCAGGTGACAGATGCACACTGTAGGGGGACAGGAGTGCACCGCGAGGTAGTGAACCCTATGGCTGGCTTCTGTGGATAGGAAACTGGGTGGTTGTGGAAAGCGGGACCAGAGGAGCACAACCGGGATCCCAACGGAAGCGAGAGCCAAGATTCCCCAGGGCGCGGAGTCTAAGACCCAGCTGGTCTTCTCCAGGGCCTCTAGTGGTGAGGATGTTACGCTGCAGGCTGGGACCAGGTCGCGGCCCCTGGAGTTTCCTAGCTCACGCCCCGTAGGATAAGGGGAAGCAGCAGCACACGATAGAGAGAACCGAATAACAAGCCGAAGGTCAGGGGCCACAAGCAGACAAGGATAACGAAGAACGAGCCGAAGGTCAAGGGTCACGAGCAGACAGGGATGGTCGGGGACAAGCCAATAACGTAACAGAGAGACAGACGTAGCACACGGCAGGCAGGAACCCAAACACACAATGCCTAACAAACACGTTGATCAGCAAAGCAGGCTTGCAGTGCACAGGTTAATATAGTGTTCAGTGATAGGGCCTGGGGTGGAGTCAGGCTGGGAGGAGATTATAAAGGAAGCCAGGTGAAGGAGGTCTGGTCTCTAGATGAACACATGAGGAGGAAGGTAAGATGGCAGACAAACACTACTGCATATCCATGACAGTACCCTCCCTCTTATGGGCCCTCCCCCGCCTGGACCCAGGCTTAAAGGGAAATCTCTGATGAAACCTTCTCAACAGATGAGGTGCAGCGACATCAGATGCAGCGATCCAAGACGCCTCCTCAGGACCAAAACCTCTCCAATGCACAAGGTACTGAAGAATGCCTCTGCAGAGCCGAGAATCCAGAACTTGTCTAACCTCGTACTTAAGATTATCCTCAGAGACTGAAAACGAGGTAGGGAGATGACAAGAAGATCTATTGAGGACCAAAGGCTCTCTAGGAATAAGCAAGGGCATGAGACGATCAACAGGAATCTGAGGAGGGTCCCCTAGACCCTTAAAGGGGAACTGGTCATCTTGCACAGGACCATCAGACTGGGCAGATGTCAGTGGAACCCTGAAGTCAGGTTGGTTAGAAGGTGACATGTCGCCGGAGTCAAGCTGAATAGCTGAAGGACAAGCAGAATGTCCCGAACAAGAAAAAGTGAGAGGCTCACTGGGCATGGGCTGGACTGGCATAACTAGTACATAGGCAGAGTGAATAGCTGAGTCAGGTGTAGCGACTACCTGAATCGCATCGCAAGACGTAGCGACTGCAGGACTTGTAGACAAGCTAGCCTGGCTGTGCGTCCAAGGGTGGTTAGGGACAGAGAAATGTAAATGGTTATGCAACCTGGAATGAATGACCGGCTCAGATTCACAGGGGGCAACCTTGGGTAGGCAGGACGAGGAACAGGAGGGACCCCAAGCCAGGATCTGTCCAGTAGTCCAGTCCACATGAGGAGAATGGAGCTGTAACCATGGGAGACCCAAAATTATAGGCGTTGAGGCCTTGGGTAAGATAAGGAAGGATATCCACTCCTGGTGGAGTGTCCCTACCGACATCTTAACAGGGAGGGTCTGGAAGCGGATAGGTCCCCCTGGGAGAACAGTACCATCAATCGCCAAGACCACCAATGGCGTGGTGAGGGGCAAAAGAGTAAGTCTCATGGACGATGCGATTTCCCAGTCCATGAAATTACCAGCGGCTCCGGAATCCAGATATGCTGAGACCGAATGAGAAGAAGCACCAACATGAAGGAACACAGAAAGCAGAAGACGAGAAGGGGAAGGTGATATTTCTGGGTCCAATACTCCACTTTCCAGATGAAGTGGACCCGAACGTTTTTCTGGACAAAGAGAGCAAGTGTCACGAAAATGACCTTTGCCCCCACAGTAAAGACACAGACCAAGAGTTCTGCGCCTAGCACGTTCCTCAGGGGATAGCCTGGTCCGACCCAGCTGCATGGGTTCCTCAGCTGGTAGGAGATGCTCTACGGGTCGAAGAGAGGGGAGCTCAGGCTGACTAAGAACCAAGGAGTGCTGGCGTTGCTTTTCTAAGGTCCTCTCCTGAAAGCGAATATCGATCTGGTTACACAAGGAGATAACGCCGGCCAGATCAGTGGGGATGGTTCTTCCAGCTAATTCATCCTTCACTCTATCAGACAGGCCATGCAAAAAGGTTGCGACTAAGGCCTCATTGTTCCAGCTCAACTCAGCCGACAGTATGCGGAAATGAAGGGCATACTGTCCCACAGAAGCAGACTCTTGGCGGAGACGTAAAAGGGCGCTGGCCGCTGAAGAGACACGAGCCGGTTCTTCGAAGATATTCCGAAAAAGTTTCAAGAAGCCAGACAGGCTAGAAACCACTGGATCATTCAGTTCCCACAGAGGGGCTGCCCAGGCTAAAGCTTCACCAGAGAGGAGGGAAATGATATAGGCTACCTTAGCCCGATCAGACAGGAAGTTTTGGGGCTGGAGCTCAAAATGAATCGTGCATTGGCTAAGGAACCCCCTGCAAGCCTTGGAGTCCCCAGAGAAACGGGACGGAGCTGGCAGTTGTAGCGAGTGTGTGGCTGCGACTGGTGCAATAGGTGCAACCGCTGATTGTATTTGAGGTTGCGGATTCAGGGTTCCCAAGGAGGCCTGAAGCTGCTCGAAGCGAGAAGCCAGATCCTGGAGGAATCGCATCACCTGAGTCTGATTCGATTCCTGGGTTTCAAGTCTGCAAACTATGCCCTGCAATGGATCATCCGCGGGTAGCGGGATGTCAGCCGGGTTCATGGCTGATCAA
This sequence comes from Rana muscosa, assembly GCA_029206835.1. Classification (NCBI taxonomy): domain Eukaryota; kingdom Metazoa; phylum Chordata; class Amphibia; order Anura; family Ranidae; genus Rana; species Rana muscosa. The sequence continues at coordinate 759,491,575 of CM055118.1, read as the reverse complement.
ACTGTCAGGGTCACCTGTGGCCAGGTGACAGATGCACACTGTAGGGGGACAGGAGTGCACCGCGAGGTAGTGAACCCTATGGCTGGCTTCTGTGGATAGGAAACTGGGTGGTTGTGGAAAGCGGGACCAGAGGAGCACAACCGGGATCCCAACGGAAGCGAGAGCCAAGATTCCCCAGGGCGCGGAGTCTAAGACCCAGCTGGTCTTCTCCAGGGCCTCTAGTGGTGAGGATGTTACGCTGCAGGCTGGGACCAGGTCGCGGCCCCTGGAGTTTCCTAGCTCACGCCCCGTAGGATAAGGGGAAGCAGCAGCACACGATAGAGAGAACCGAATAACAAGCCGAAGGTCAGGGGCCACAAGCAGACAAGGATAACGAAGAACGAGCCGAAGGTCAAGGGTCACGAGCAGACAGGGATGGTCGGGGACAAGCCAATAACGTAACAGAGAGACAGACGTAGCACACGGCAGGCAGGAACCCAAACACACAATGCCTAACAAACACGTTGATCAGCAAAGCAGGCTTGCAGTGCACAGGTTAATATAGTGTTCAGTGATAGGGCCTGGGGTGGAGTCAGGCTGGGAGGAGATTATAAAGGAAGCCAGGTGAAGGAGGTCTGGTCTCTAGATGAACACATGAGGAGGAAGGTAAGATGGCAGACAAACACTACTGCATATCCATGACACTATTAGACCCCATATCTATCCTCTGGCCTCCAAAGCATCTGATCAAACCCAGATCGGTTTGATCAGTTGCTTGTTCAAGCCGATAATTGCTCCTGGTTTCTGACAGCCCACAGTGGGAGGAATGACATCAGTTCCACTCACTGTGTCCCAGGAACTCGATGCTGCTGCTCACAGGACCGGATTGCATGGGAGAGCCCAGTAAAGGTGGTGGCGGGATGGTGGAGGAACCCCCTTCCACTGACTGTAAAAGTTATCCAGGGGCTTCTTAGCCACTAAAATACTTTTTACTTTGTGCAGAATCGCTGGGGCTAAAAAATGATATCTTGCTCATAGCTGTAGCGATGATCAAGATATCACCCTTACAATCCAGCAATGTACCAGTACATCGCTGGACAGGAAGTTGTTAAAAGGAAGTGGTTGGGGGGCATGTTTACTGCCCCCCAAATGCAAGTGTAAAGCAGCATCTCACTGCATCTTCACCAGCATTATGAACATCACGCAGGCAGCACAGTCAGCATGTGTTCTGTCATGGATCTGTCAGTGTCAAATGGCTTTTGGGTTCTGACTTTGGCTGTACTGTGTGTTACAAACTATAAACCAGTACAGCCATAACAAAGTAAGCACCCAACAGCAATATGACACACTGTGACAGATTCATTACAGAGCACATGCTGACTGTGCTGCCTGTGGAAGTATCATAATTCTAAATAAACATACTGTAACTAGCCATGCTGTGTGTAAGCGATACACAGTGAGGATTCTTTCCTTTGTGCTCCACTCACTGTGTGCTCTGCAGCCACGGTGTCCGGGTTCTTGCTCCCTTGTCAGCCACAGAGCCGCCTGTTGCCTCACATCAGTCTCGGCAGTCGGCACATGAGGAGTTGAGGACGGGAGGCGGAGCGGAGCATCGTAGTATCACTACGCCAGGGAAGGCAGTGAGCAGCAGCGGCCGGGACTAATTAAAAAGCAAGTGCAATGTGCGGTGCGGTTTTATGTTCACCCGCCCGAAAAACAAGAAATAGTCCCACCACTGCGCTCACCTCCTGGGCCCCTCTGATGACCTGATGGGGCCCAGGAAAATGTAATTACACACCCTTCCCTAAGCAAGTAGTAGCGGGGGACGGGGGTGAAGTTTAGAAAGCTCTTTTTTTATTGGACAGAAATTAACTGTAAAGTTGCCCGGGCCCCCCTGTGGAGCTGCTGGGGTCCGGGCCCAGTACAAAAGGGCTGCCTGTACTGCCCTATCAGCGGCCCTGACCATACCTATACCTCTGGAGTGTTCCTGAGGGGTGAGCAGCGCAATACCCAATCACGTTGCACATGATTGGATGATGGAAGTCAGCAGAGCTTCTGCTCATTTACTAAGCTATGGAGCAACTGCACTTGCAGATTGCTCAGCCTATTTGCATTTAGTAAATCCACCCCATTGCCAGACTAAAGTTACTAGATTTTCAAAAAGACACTACTGACTACTTCTCTCGTAACAAAGCCACTTTAAGCCCAGTGGAGATTTCCTGCAAATCGCTGATTTGATCAAAATTGATGGTCCTCTTACTGTTGAAAATTACAGACTTTTTTCATATTTATCATTCAAATCCCTAAGGGAGGCACCTGTTCAGTCCCAGCATCATTCTGAAACACAAAAATTACCCCAAACACATGGATAAAATCATAAAAAAACTATCTGCAGTGAAAAGAGGAACATAATATTCTGCAACACATTATATGACCCCCATAGAACCCTAATCTCAAAATCATTGAGCTAGTCTGTAAAACAGCCAAAGCCTTCAGTGAAAACATGGGAAGTTCTTCAGGATAACTGGAACAACCTACCATGCATGTACCTTCAATTTCAATCAAGTTTTATTACAATGACTCCACTGGGGAGACTTTCCCTCACTTCCTGTCATTGTGATGCTTGTACTGGTAATGTTAATGTAAGAATCTGAACAAAGCTCTAACCCGTACCTGCTCTATACAATGCTAAATTAAACCTTTTGATGGAAACTGGGCTTTAAAAGCCTGCTAACCCCCCTCATATCATAAATACAGTTTTTATATAGTTTAGCTCACCATTTCATCTATAATAAGGCAGGTACATTTCTCATTTTTCGAGTTAAAAGTGAATGGAAGGTCTTAATTCAACATTTGTCAAAGCGCAAAAACTCACATTATCATGGTTGTTAACGCACATGGAGAAATGTAAATGTGCCATAACTTTCTTAAACCCCATACACACGATCTGACTTTTTGACAACAAACTTAAAAATAAGCAGGTTTTCAAAAAAATCCTACCGTGTGTACGCTCCATCGGACAAAAGTTCGCTCTGCAAACGGACAAACTTTTCGGCAACAAAAGTCCTACGGTGCAAAGTCCTATCGTGTGTACAGAAATCCATCGGACTTTAGTCCAAAGTACAAACACGCATGCTCAGAAGCAAGGACCAGCCGGAAACGTTCTGTCTTGTAAAACTAGCGTTCGTAATGGAAATATCACATTCATGACGCAGCAAGATATGAAATCTAGAAATGCAGCGCACATTCTCTTTTTTATAATGGGATAATAATAAAGCTGCTTTCTGGTGATACTGACGGAGTAATAACAAACGTCTTTTCTAAGGATTTGTGTTTTTGTTATATGAATAAAAGATATTTCTTAATTTTTTTGATGGTCAAGTTAGCAGAACCCCATTATCCCCTAGTTTTTTTAGGCTCAAAGCACCAACTACTCTATTTGTGTCCCTTAATTTTAGAAATGTACCTGCCTACTCCCAAACTGTCATTAGAATTTAAACACATAATCAAATAATTTTGTTAATATTAATTTTATTTAAATAATAATAAGCAGAAGAATGGCATATCAAAATCAAGAGGATGGCAACAATAGATCAACTGGTGGAATTGGCGAAGCCTCTGTACCCCAGGGCAGACATCAATTATGTAAAGCTCAAAATTGTGAACCTGAGGAGTACCTACAATATAGGGAGCACAAGAAGGTTGTGGACTCCAAAAGATGGGGAGCAGCAGCAGATGCCATATCTGTCCCCAGGCTGTGGTACTACAACGGGCTGTAATTTTGGTCATACCAGACTGAACCACGCACATCGCTCTCCACACTTCTTTCCACATCCGCTGAGGCCATTTTGTTTCTTGTGCATTCACAACATAAAGACCCCCCAAAAAATATTGGACATATTCTCTGTCATCTAAATTAATTTTTTTAAAACAAAAGTGCAAATGATACTCTGAAAAATAACAAAAGTATAACCAAGAAAATCAAAAATAAATTGCCAATCTCAAAAAAAAATTAGTAGGCCCTAAACTCCCCAGACCACTGGCCTTGTTGGGGATCCTGGGGCTGATTTGGCCACTGACCCCCATGCTGCTGGGGTGGGTGGGTTTGCTGGGGTGGGTGGGTTTGCTGGGGTGGGTAGGTTTGCTGGGGTGCGTATGTTTTCTGGGGTGGGTAGGTTTGCTGGTGTGGGTAGGTTTTCTGGGGTGGACAGGTTTGCTGGGGTGGATAGGCTTGTTGTGGAGGATGTGGAGGTGTGTGGTCCAAATCACACACATGTGATTTAGGGGTTAGCTCACGTTTCCAGGCATTGCTGAGGAGCTGGATGATTATCCCCTCACATAGCTCCCTTTGATCCGCGTCAATCTCGCAGAGCTTATTACCTGTAAAACTGCCAAACCCTTCAGCACTATCGGGTGCTGTTGTGATGACTGATGTGGCCCTAGTAAGGAAGTCAGCTGTGGCCTCATCCAGGTGGTGGCTCTTCCTGGCCCTTTTGGTAGGAGGGCGCAGGTTAGGGATTCTGTACTCAGTTGTCTGGCTGCTGGGCCCGGCCTCTTCTTGGCTAAAAAGTTCCTGTGTCTGAAAAAGGAACATCATTTTATTTTTTTGGCATCAATCACAAAAACTTTTCAGCTCATTACTTTTACAACCTGAATGTGTCCAAAAAGCAAAGACTATCATTCTGACTCCAGCATTTCTCTCTCTTGTCCAAATGTTTTTTGTTCACTACTGTCTATTTGATATGCATAAAACAAGTAGAAAAGGCGCATTGCACATGTACCTCAGTATGTGAGTTCAGTATGGTACCAAATAGTCCAGGAACAAGGATACAAGAGATGTGTAGATTAGTACTCATACTCTCGGGTGCATATGTAGCAATGGGTCAGTCAGGGCAGTCGCCGATAAGACCAGAAGCAGGTTTCCAGTAGGATAAAATAAAACAAGGAGAGGGGCACCTCTGAGAAAGTATCAATAAAGCATTTAATAAACAGCAATATTCACTCACATGAGGGAATAAAGAGTTGCATTCACGATTCACAGCTGGGCTGAAGAGTTAAGGTGGGACTGCAGGTCACAGCAAGTCCGTCTGGGCTGGCACCACAACTAATCCTGGGCAGGAGAGCGTGGGATGGCAGAGCACAGCAAGTGTCCTTCAGAGACCCAGTTTGTTCATACCACAGTCAGGAGAGAGAGTCCATCTGGCATTGGTATGGGTTCCAACAGGTAAAAGTAGATGGATGAGAGGGGTGAGACGTCAGGGCTGGATGGCTGGCCGCGCTGTGGCTTGTAAAGTTCGTCTGGTTTCCGGGATGTGATGGGGAGACATGGCCGTGTGATCAGCAGCCAGAACGAGGCTTGGACAGCACAACAAAGCACGGCGCCAGGCTATGACGTCATCAACATGCAACGCATTTCAGAGCAGGCTTGCTATTGGTGGGGGAACAGCGGCACTCCTTTCTCAAGCATCTATTTGATATGCAACTCACTTTGTTTACGCTTTAAATTTTTAGCCATCATAACAACAAATTAACATCATTGTATATTTTACTTCCAATATTTTTGACAATGCTATACCTGGGTCAAGCTGAGCTCCTCCTCCTCCTCCTCCTCCTCTTCTTCCTGTGTAGGATCAGCCTCAGTATCGGTGGCCTCAGCTGATGCAGAGGGTAGTGTGGAGATAGATTTGCGTGGTACAGTTTGATCCTTCAAAAATTGCAGGCTGGAGAAGTACCACAGATTGGGGACTTAAACGTCTTCTGCTGCTGCTCCTGATTGTTTGGATTCCTCGATCTTCTTTCCCTCCCTGTTATACATGCTCCTGAGGCCCCCAATTTTGGTCTTTATCAAACTGTAGGTTGCCCTGGGGTACACAGTCTTCGCCAATTGCACCAGTTGTTCAATTGCTGCCTGCCTTTTATTTTTATTGGAATAATCCTTATGTTTGACCTGCCACAGACAGGTGTGCGCCCTGTATTGTTCTATAAATTCTGTCATGAATTTGTGGGAATTCAAGTTCGCCTTCATTTTTGTGTCAAGTATCAGATGGCTGCAAGAAAGAACACAAGACAAACCATAATGGATTGCTTCTAGCTCATAAACTGCTTACAATATCGGCCTTTATCTAATACCCTGTACACACGGTCGGTTTTTCCGATGAAAAAAGTCAGATGGACTTTTTTCATCGGAAAAAACAATCGTGTGTGTGGGCCCCATCTGACTTTTTTCCATCAGTGTTAAAAAATAGAACACGTTTGAAATTTTTCCGATGGAAAATAAACCGATAGGAAATTCTGATCGTCTGTGTGGAACTCCAATGGAGAAAAAACCCACGCATGCTCAGAATTAAGTCGACACATGTTCAGAAGCATTGAACTTAATTTTTCTCGGCTCGTCTGAGTGTTTTACGTCACAGCGTTTTGGACGGTCGGAATTTTGTCTGATGGTGTGTAGGCAAGACTGATGAAAGTCAGCTTCATCGGAATTCCGACGGAAAATTCCATCGGATTTTATTACATCGGAAATCCGATCATGTGTACAGGGCATTAGCAGTATATGCCACTAACCACCAGTGTCCCAATGTTGTCACGTACCTTTTTTTTCGAGTCTCCCTTCGGCTTGCATTCGTCTCGCAACTATGGTTCATACGTCCGGTACATAGACCGCTCCTTAGGGATTTCTCAGAGCGTCATGACGCTAGGGCGTGACCACATTCTCTATTCTGTGACATACACGGCGGAACATTCAGGAGGGACAACATGATGGCGGAATCACCGAAAACGACCAGGCCCCGCGGTGGTGGAAATTATCGCAAACACAAGGCCACCCCCATGAGCAAGGGGGAGATGGTGGAGATGGTGCGCATATTTGACAAATATGATTATGACTGCAAGCTGAAGAACTATGATAGGTTTTCCAAAATATATTTTTTTGGGGTAAAGAAGAAGTTAATTAAATTTACTGCAGATATGAACTATACTTGTTATTTCTGACTAGCCTTTTTTGGTGTAAAAATTTATACTGTATGTAATGATTTCCACAGGAAAAAGGGACAAAGAAAGACACCAGACAAGCCACCAGAGGGGACAAAGGGAGGCTTACCTTGGCCGGGCCCCAACAGGGGAGACATCAGGGCCAGCATCACCCCCAAATCGTAAGTGTCAACTTAAAAAACACTATAATTTAGCCTCCGACAGGGGTGTTTCTAGGTGGGACAAGGGCCATGGGCTCAGGGTGTAACTTAACCACTTAAGCCCCAGACCATTTGGTAGCTAAAGGACCAGAGGTGAATTCAGAATTTTGCACTGCGCTGCTTTAACTGTAAATTGTGCGGACATGCAATGTTGTACCCAAACGAAATTTGCGTCCTTTTCTTCCCACAAATAGAGCTTTCTTTTAATGGTATTTGATTGCCTCTGCGATTTTTATTTTTTGCGATATAAACGGAAAAAGACCGAAAATTTTGAAAAAAATGATATTTTCTACTTTTTGTTATAAGAAAAATCAAATAAACTCAATTTTAGTCATACATTTAGGCCAAAATGTATTCAGCCACATGTCTTTAGTAAAAAAAATGTCAATAAGCGTATATTTATTGGTTTGCGCAAAAGTTATAGCGTTTACAAACTAGGGTACATTTTCTGGAATTTACACAGCTTTAAATTTATGACTGCCTATCTCATTTCTTGAGGTGCTAAAATGGCAGGGCAGTACAAATCCCCCCAAATGACCCCATTTTAGAAAGTAGACACCCCAAGGAAATTGCTGAGAGGCATGTTGAGCCCATTGAATATTTTTTTTTTGTCCCAAGTGATTGAATAATGACAAAAATAAAAATAAAAAATTAGAAAAAGTTGTCACTAAATGATATATTGCTCACACATGCCATGGTTATATGTGGAATTGCACCCCAAAATACATTCTGCTGCTTCTCCTGAGTACGGGGATACCACATGTGTGGGACTTTTTAGGAGCCTAGCCACGTACGGGACCCCGGAAACCAAGCACCGCCTTCAGGATTTCTAAGGGCGCAAATTTTTGATTTCACTCCTCACTACCTATCACAGTTTTGAAGGCCATAAAATGCCAAAATAGCACAAAACCCCCCCAAATGACCCCATTTTAGAAAGTAGACACCCCAAGGAAATTGCTGAGAGGCCTGTTGAGCCCATTGAATATTTTTTTTTTGTCCCAAATGATTGAATAATGACAAAAAAAAAAAAAAAAAATTACAAAAAGTTGTCACTAAATGATATATTGCTCACACATGCCATGGTTATATGTGGAATTGCACCCCAAAATAAATTTTGCTGCTTCTCCTGAGTACGGGGATACCACATGTGTGGGACTTTTTAGGAGCCTAGCCGCGTACGGGACCCCGAAAACCAATCACCGCCTTCAGGATTTCTAGGCACAAATTTTTGATTTGACTCCTCACTACCTATCACAGTTTCGAAGGCCATAAAATGCCAAAATAGCACAAAACCCCCCCAAATGACCCCATTTTGGAAAGTGGACAACCCAATCTGTTTGCTGAGAGGCATGGTGAGTATTTTACAGCTCTCATTTGTTTTTGAAAATGAAGAGAGAACATTTTTTTTTTCCTTTTTTTTTCAATTTTCAAAACTTTGTGACAAAAAGCGAGATCTGCAAAATACTCACAATACCTCTCAGCAAATAGCTTGGGGTGTCTACTTTCCAAAATGGGGTCATTTGGGGGGGTTTGTGCCATCTGGGCATTCCATGGCCTCCGAAACTGTGATAGGCAGTGAGAAGTGAAATCAAAAATTGACACCCTTAGAAAGCCTGAAGGCGGTGATTGGTTTTTGGGGTCCCGTACGCGGCTAGGCTCCCAAAAAGTCTCACACATGTGGTATCCCCGTACTCAGGAGAAGCAACAGAATGTATTTTGGGGTGTAATTCCACATATGCCCATGGCATGTTTGAGAAATATATCATTTAGTGACAACTTTGTGCAAAAAAAAAAAAAAAAATTGTATTTTTTCCGCAACTTGTGTCAACATATAAAATATTCCATGGACTCGACATGCCTCTCAGTATATAGCTTGGGGTGTCTACTTTCCAAAATGGGGTCATTTGGGGGGGTTTTGAACTGTTCTGGCATTTTATACACAACATTAGGAAGCTTACATCCACTCTTCTAACCACTTGAAGACAAAGCCCTTTTTGACACTTTTAGTTTACATGAAAACATATTTTTTTTGCAAGAAAATTATGTTGAACCCCCAAACATTATATATATTTTTAAAGCAAATGCCCTACAGAATAAAATGGTGGGTGTTGCATTTTATTTTCCACACAGTATTTGCGCAGCGATTTTTCAAACGCATTTTTTGGGGAAAAATACACTTTTTTTAATTTTAATGCACTAACACACACTATATTGCCCAAATGTTTGATGAAGTAAAAAAGATGATCTTAGGCCGAGTACATAGATACCAAACACGACATGCTTTAAAATTTCGCACAAACGCGCATTGGCGACAAACTACATACATTTTTAAAAGCCTTTAAAAGCCTTTACAGGTTACTCCGTTAGATTTACAGAGGAGGTCTACTGCTAAAATTACTGCCCTCGATCTGACCTTCGCGGTGATACCTCACATGCATGGTGCAATTGCTGTTTACATATGACGCCAGACCGACGCTTGCGTTCGCCATTGGGCAATAGCAGGGCAGGACAGGGGTGCTTTTTTTTTTTTTTTTTTTTATTATTAATTTTGCTTTTTTATTTTATTTTTAAACTGTTGCTTCCATATTTATTTATTTTTTTATCATTTTTATTGTTATCTCAGGGAATGTAAATATCCCCTATGATAGCAATAGGTAATGACAGGTACTCTTTTTTGAAAAAACTGGGGTCTATTGGACCCTAGATCTTTCCTCTGCCCTCAAAGCATCTGACCACACCAAGATCGGTGTGATAAAATGCTTTCCCAATTTCCCAATGGCGCTTTTTATATCCGGGGGGGGACATTCCCTCCCACTGCTTGTAAAAGCAGTCCAGAGACTAATTAGCCACCAGGATTGCTTTTACATGAAAGCCGGCCGCTGGCTGAAAAGAATGATACCAAGATGATACCTAAACCCGCAGGCATCATTCTGGTATAAACATTCAAAGTCCAGCAACATACCAGTACGTTGCTGGTCCTTGTTGGACATGTATTGTAATCTTTTTTTTCATGCAGCCTGTTGGCTGAACGAAAAAAAAAGATTGATCGGTGGGTATGCCCACCATTAGAATACCGCCCTTCATCCACCCACTTCTAATGATGGGCATACATGCACCATTTATATATGCCGAAGCATGGGGGCATCTTCCCGCAAAAGTTATGCCGCGTACACATGGTCAGACTTTTCCACGGGCAAGCCTCCGTCGGAATTTCGACCGTATGTACGCGGCATTAGGAGCAAAATCGCTCCTCCGCCCCTGCTGCCCCAATGTTTCAGCATATATGCTTTTTTTTTTAACTGTGGTGGTGAAATCACCTCCTACAGCACTGGAGTCGCAGGGATCAGGCCTGTCTCTGCGAACGCTGCAGTTATGTGTGTTGTGTTTTGTAAGTGACAGTGATCGATCGATACTGCACTTGGGTGGCCTGGGCTGGACGGAGGGGCAAAACGCAGGTGCTAGCAGGTATCTGGGCTGATCCCGCTAACACTGCGTTTTTGGGAACCCTAACCTGCTGGGGACGCTAGTATAGATCTGATCAGATCAGATATTGATCTGTTCAGATACTATACCACTAAGGGGGGTGTATGCTTAACGCGTGGGTGTTAGCGCTACTGGCACTAACCTGACGCTGCCTGGGGTGTGACGCAGACCCTCTCTGACGCTAAAACCTAATTGATATCACCCGCCGGGCGATCAGGGGGTTAAACCTTTATTGGGTTATATATACGGCGGGTGCCCTGACACTATAAAAAGCAAACTAAATAACCAGCATCACCCGTAACACTTATATGATGATCACTGGTGAAAGGGTTAACTAGGGGCAATTAGGGGGTTAAAACCTTTATTAGGTAATATATGGGGGTACCTGACGCTATATAAAAACCTGACGGTGAACCTAAAAAAAAATTACTGGCTACCTATCGGCATCACCGACACTAAGACAACGATCATAAAAACGATCGCTTAGCGACAGTGGTGATAGGGGGTGAAAGGGTTACCTGGGGGGCGATCAGGGGGTTAAACCTTTATTAGATAATATATGGGGGTACCTGACGCTATAAAAACCTGCGGTGAACCTAAAAAAAATTACTGGCTACCGATCTGCATCACCGACGCTAAGACAGCGATCAGAAAAATGATCGCTTAGCGACAGTGGTGATAGGGGGTGAAAGGGTTACCTGGGGGGCGATCAAGGGGGTTAAACCTTTATTAGGTAATATATTGGGGTACCTGACGCTATAAAAACCTGCGGCGAACCTAAAAAAAATGACTGGCTACCGATCTGCATCACCGACGCTAAGACAGCGATCAGAAAAATTATCGCTTAGTGACAGTGGTGATAGGGGGTGAAAGGGTTACCTGGGGGGCGATCAAGGGGGTTAAACCTTTATTAGGTAATATATGGGGGTACCTGACGCTATAAAAACCTGCGGCGAACCTAAAAAAAATTACTGGCTACCGATCAGCATCACCGACGCTAAGACATCGATCAGAAAAATGATCGCATAGCGACGGCGGTGCTAGGGGGTGAAAGGGTTACCCTGGGGGGTGATCAAGGGGGTTAGACCTTTATTAGGTAATATATGGGGGTACCCGACGCTATAAAAACCTGCGGCGAACCTAAAAAAAATTACTGGCTACCGATCAGCATCGCCGACGCTAAGACATTGATCAGAAAAATTATCGCTTAGTGACAGTGGTGATAGGGGGTGAAAGGGTTACCTGGGGGGCGATCAAGGGGGTTAAACCTTTATTAGGTAATATATGGGGGTACCCGACGCTATAAAAACCTGCGGCGAACCTAAAAAACAATTACTGGCTACCGATCAGCATCACCGACACTAAGACATCGATCAGAAAAATGATTGCTTAGCGACGGCGGTGCTAGGGGGTGAAAGGGTTATCTGGGGGGTGATCAGGGGGTTAAACCTTTATTAGGGGGGGGGGGTTAGGGGGCTACACTGGACCTAAAACTAAATGTAGTGACACTTTTACAGTCACAAATGTCACTGATTGCAGTGATCACTAAATAAATGGTCACTGCAATCAGTGACACTGTGACTGGGGGCTGGGGGGTGATCTGGGGGGTGATCTGGGGGGGCCTGGGGGGGCGATTTATGTGCCTATGTGTCCTGGTGTCAGTGTAGTGTTGTGTGCACTAACCTGCATCTTCTCCTGTACGGCGCTCGGTATATGTGAGCGCCGCAGGAGAGATGACATCACTTCCTCCTGCCTGGCAGGCAGGGGAAGCTCTCTCATTCGCCGGGAGCGATCGAGAGGGGGGGGGCCGGAATCGAACGGCCGTCCCCTCATGCCGGATCGCTCCCGAAGGTAAAACGACCACCCACTGTAAAGAAGGGGGGTCCGATCGGACCCCCCAACTATACAAAGGCAATCACGTATATGTACGTGATTCTGCCTGTCGGTGCCATTCTGCCGACGTATATTTACAGTGGGCGGTCGTTAAGTGGTTAAGGGGTAAATAACACTTTGTTTGCTGCGTGGCTCATCACTGCCCATTAATGACGCATTTCCAGGGTAGTCATGGGTAGAGGAGAGGCCCTGGGGATCACAGTCACACCTGCTAGAATGATCATCATATATCCCCTATCCCATAGGAGACAAGAGCGGTGGGTGTCAACTGCATGAGTTGTTCAATGTGGGCATATAGACATTTTTTTGCACATTTAAAATGACATCATCTTCCATTTACAATGCATTTTTAGAATTTTAATAATGCATAGTGCAGCATGTTGTAGTCCACTAGTCAGGAGCAAACATTGTCACTAGTGCAAGGTTGGTCTACTAATTCTGCAAAAGGGATTCTAGGAACAGATGTGACTTTTGGGGTGGCTTCATGAATGTTGTATTGTTTATTTTTAGAGGAACATGAGTGTGGTCAGCTCCAACATTTGGAGGAGTGGGATCAGAGAGCTGGACCCAGCAAAGAGCCTCCACTGGACATAACATCCCCAGACACAAGACAGGCAGAGGGTGAAGCAGTGCATCAATTTGAAGAAGATACTTTGGAGCCTGTTTGCCCCAGTAAGTATATTTTACACCTGGCTTCAAATGTCTAGACATGTCTAGTGATTAGATGTCCAAAACAAACACCCACACAACACAGGAGCAAAGTATGTAGTGCATTGAACATTAGCATGTAGAAGGAAGAGGTGGAATGAGCTGGCAGTGTTGCTAGGTAGCCAAGTTTTGTAGACACCAGCACCAGGGCCAAGATTACAGAGAAGTTGCAGTGTATACATTCCTAGTAGTGTAGGTGTCTGAAGGGCAAGCAGGTTACAACCAAGAATTGACTGTCTAGGTAAGTATTTTCCCAAATTGCCTTTAATAATAATGTGCCCAGAATTCACTTTTTAGGGCCTCAGCCACTTGACCATTATTCCCATTATTTTTTTTTCTCTTCTTCCAAGGCCACGAACTACCAAGATGCACTATTGGTTGTATCAATGCTGATATGCTGCAGGCAATGACTGAGCTTGAACATTTAAAGGAGGCTGCCACTGGTGTTCAGAAACTAATACAGGATTATGTAGACCTGTTAGCAAAATTTTAGAATATTCTGACCTTACGTTTCTTGTTTTGACTTTATTTTACAATACTTTGAAGCACAGGCTCTGATTGATGGTATTTTGAAATCGCACTACTTCCTTTGAACTACTGCGATTTCATAGTAGCAAGGTACACTGCCATATGCTGTGATTTGTCATGCGATTTGACCTCTAAAATTGCATGACAATTCACAAAAAATGTGAACCTGTGCTTTTTTTAAGTGTCTGAGGTCAGTGTTTCTCCACTCACCTTCTCTAGGTGCACGACCACGTCCTTTTTTCTTTATTGTAGGCAGTAGAAACAAAATAATGCCAATTTTGAAACATAAAAAATTACCACTGCACCTGTGGCAAAAGTTCCAAATAGAGAAAACAGGACCTGGTAATGCATCTGGAGAAGGAGAGTTGAGAAACACTGCCCCAAATATAATGTTTTTTCAAAAAATGATTTTTTTTGTATTTTCCAAGCCAAAATTTGAAGAACCACACAAATGATGACACAAACATTACATTTCCCTCATGATCACATGTCAAAATTATGTGACTTTCCCTCCATGGATATTTCAAAAGCCACAAAACTAACAGTGAGTGTTTTTAAAGTACGGAAAAAAAACTTTGCACTACAAGTGCAGTGGCAAGTGCACTTGTAGTACATAACTTTAATTTTTTGGGAGAATCACCCCCACTGTGACAACATGTGCTAGCTCCCATCATGTGGTATCAATGCACGTGTTTCGGGGATCAAACCCTTCCTCTCTCCAACTTTAGTTTTGAGGAAGGGGTTGCACCCCAAAACCATTGATATCCCGTGATGGGAGATAGCACATGTGGACACACTGGGGGTTATTTACAAAAGGCAAATCCACTTTGCACTACAAGTGCACTGCAAGTACACTGAAAGTGCACTTGGAAGTGCAGTCACTGTACATCTGAGGGGAAGATCTGAAATGAGGGGAAGCTCTGCTGATTTTAACATCCAATCATGTGCATGCTAAAATTGTGTTTTTTGTTTTTCATATTTGTCCCCCTCAGATATACAGCGACTGCACTTCCAAGTGCACTTGCAGTGCACTTGTAATGCAAAGTGGATTTTCCATTCGTAAATAACCCCCACTGTGTTTTGTGGCTTTTGCTAATAACCTGTTTATACCTACACACATTTTAGGCAGGGTATCATAAGGGACATTTAACATTTAAGCCTCTTCAAAATTTGTCTTGGAAAGGGATGAGCTCATCCCACCTGAGGAAGGCAAGATATTCTCAACTTGAGAATAATATTATTAATGTCTCATATGGCCTTTTAATGTAAAATTTTATATTTTTAAAGTTACAGAGTTGGCGATGTGTATTGCTCTGCTTTCAAAGGTGCATGTTTAGCCACAAAAAGTAAAAAAAAAAAAAAGGAAAATATAAATGTTCATACACAAATAACGATGTTGGTTTGTGAATGTGCTGGAAGTAAAAATATTTTGGATAAACAATGTGTGGCTTCTTATTTCTATGATCAATACCAGTATATTTGTTAAGTTGGTGTAGTTACATTGACAGTGTACTCTAAAATGTGTGTAGCAGAGCCACATAACAACATAATACAGTACATAGCTCAAGGCGAGATTTTTACCTCAATATTGCACATCAGGTTGGTTTGCAATAGTGGAGAAAATGACAAAGATTATAAGGCCACTTGCAAACAGAATAAACACAGACAACAGTAGTTCCAAAAGATTTTTTAGTAATAAATAATCAGATATTTACTGATTATTGAGTAAATGTTGCTGCCAAGGCACTGCCCCTCTACCCACAAAGTAGTCCATATACTGTTCCCGGACAAGATGGGCATTCTGGGAGGAGACACCAGCACGACCACTTTGAAGAGCTGGCATCACTGCCTCTTCAGCTGGGCGTAAAAATGAAGGCTCATCTGTTTGCCCTGAGCCAATGTAGCTGCTAGCATTCCTCCTTAAAAAATTATGGAGGATGCAGCAGCACAACACAACATGGTTGAGCTTATATTCTGCCAAGTTTATGGCAGTTAAAAAAAGTCTAAACCGACTAGATAGTATGCCAAAGGCATTTTCCACCACCCTTCTGGCACGAGAGAGACGATAATTAAAAATGCGTTGCTCTGGGGTGAGGTTCCTCATAGGAAAGGGCTTCAGAAGATGATCACCCAGAGCAAAGGCCTCATCTGCCACTAATACAAAATTGAGGCCCTCAACATTGTCCTGAGCATGTGGCAAACGTAAGGTGCCATTCTGTAGCCGATGGTAGAACTCGGTATGCATCATGACACCTCCATCCGAGTGACGCCCATTCTTCCCCACATCCACGTACAGGAATTCATAGTTGGCTGACACAACAGCAAGCAAAACTATGCTGCAAAAGCCTTTATAATTAAAATAATATGATCCGGAGTCGGGTGGTGGGACAATCCTCACATTCTTCCCATCAATGGCACCCCCACAGTTGGGGAAATTCCACAAATTGGCAAACTGGGCTGCCACATCCTGCCATTGCTGGGGGTTGGAACGAAACTGTGGAGTTAAACAAAGAAAAATGTATTAATACTTGAGCACATAAAATTGCAAGCTAATTTGACACATACATTCTAGAGGCAACATAAAACTAGAACATTTAAAGGAGTATTTTGAAAAAAAGGGTAAGTTCTACTTGTATGCTTCCTCACTCCCTCTGGTGGCACATTCCAAAAAATTTAGGGGGGTGAGGTTGAATGGGTAGATTTTTAGGACAGGTAATAACCCTCTCCACTTCCATGTGAGCAAAATGAGGAAAAATTAAGGTACATTTTGCAAGCCCCTCCATTTTTGAAAGATTGGCAGTCCAGTGTGCAGATAAGAAGTGCCATAATAAAAAAAAACAAAAAAACAATTGTCCAAATATAAGCAGAATTTAACATTAAAATAATAGGAGATCAAAAATTAATAGTGTACTACATGCACTACATGATTTGGAGAATTCAGGCAGAAATCTTAACACAACAAAAGAGGTATACTGTGTATGGGTTTTGCTAAGTCAGCAGATAGAGTAGTTGTATCAGTTGACTCAGCATTTTGGGGAGGGGAGGGAGAGTTACAAAAGAGTTTGTGCACCCCAAAAAAGGGCCTCTTGCACTCCGCATGAATTTGAGGACAACAATACAAATGTGACACAGTTTAGGGTGTGTTTAGGGTAATCATAAAAATGAAACATCAAAAGAAAAATTGTTAAGTTAATATGCTAGGTGTGGATGTGCCCAGGGTAGCATGCTGGGGAGGTTAGTGAAGGCAAATATGCATGTAGGCCAAGAAAAAGATTACAGCATGCATGAGGACAAAGAGGACATTCACAGCATATTACAATAATGGGAATGATGGAAGAAAAAATACACAATAAAACATGAAGTACATAGAATGTGATATTACAGAAAAAAACTTACCCGAATATAGTCCTTCTGCAGGACTTGAATAATGGCACAACAAGTCTCGGGAATAATGACTCCCAGAGCCTGGGGAGAGATCCCAGTGGTAAACTTTATATCCTGGAGACTTCTCCCTGTCGCCAAGTACCGCAAGGTGGCTATGAGCCTTTGCTCTGCTGGAATAGCAGTCCTCATGCAGGTGTCCTGCTTCCTAATATAGGGCGACAGCAAGTACAAAAGATGCTGAAAGCAGGAGTCCGTCATCCGGAGATAGTTCTGAAAATCTATTGGATTATTCTCCTGGAGCTCCCTTAGCAATGGCATATGACAAAATTGGTCACGATTAACCACTTAAGCCCCGGACCATTTTGTAGCTAAAGGACCAGGCCCCTTTTTGTGATTTGGCACTGCGTCGCTTTAACTGACAATTGCGCGGTCGTGCGACGTGGCTCCCAAACACAATTGGCGTCCTTTTTTCCCCACAAATAGAGCTTTCTTTTGGTGGTATTTGATCACCTGTGCGGTTTTTATTTTTTGCGCTATAAACAAAAATAGACCGACAATTTTGAAAAAAATTCAATATTTTTTACTTTTTGCTATAATAAATATCCCCCAAAAAAATATATAAAAAAAAAAATATTTTTCCACAGTTTAGGCCGATACGTATTCTTCTACATATTTTTGGTAAAAAAAAATCGCAAAAAGCGTTTATTGATTGGTTTGCGTAAAAGTTATAGCTTCTGCAAAATAGGGGACTGTTTTATGTCATTTTTATTAATATTTTTTTTTTTTACTAGTTATGGCGGCGATCAGTGAGTTATATTGTGACTGCGACATTATGGCGGACACATCGGACACTTTTAACACCATTTTGGGACCATTGTCATTTTCACAGCGATCAGTGCTATAAAAATGCACTGGTTACTGTGAAAATGACACTGGCAGTGAAGGGGTTAACCACTAGGTGGCGCTGCAGGGGTTTCCTAGGGAATGATTGTTACCGTAAGGGGGTGTGGCTACACGTGACACACCACTGATCACCGTTCCTGATCACGGGGAACGGTCATCAGTGACAGTGTCACTAGGCAGAATTGGGGAATACCTTGTTTACAAAGGCATTCCCCTGTTCTGCTCTTGCCAACCGCAATCGTGGGACTCCCGGGAACATCGAAATCCCGGGACCCCTCGGCCGCACTCGCTAGGCATGCGGCGGGCGCGCACACCCATAGGGGCAGATTTAAAGGGATATACCTGTACGCCCATATGCCTGCCCGTGCCATTCTCCCGACGTACATCGGCGTGCAGCGGTCGGCAAGTGGTTAAGCAACCAATTTTTGGTCCAAACAGTCCTCCTCCTACTCCTGGACTTGGACCGGGCTAGAGTTATAGCCAGAACTCCAAGCCCATAAATAGCATGCTCTCTCGTAGGATTGCGCAACATGGCTGGTTAACGAACGGCCATTCAGAAACGAACAAAATAGCACGAAACTGAAAAACGCGAATCAACACAGACCAAACCTCTACTAACTCGTGATTAGCAGAAGGAGCCCAAAGAGTGACACCGGAGAATTAAACTTCCTCTTTTGAAGTGTCGTTAGTACGTTGAAATGTCACTACGTTCATGTTTGTTGCCGAAAAAGTCAGAGCATGTGTATGCTATGGGCGTTCACGGCCAACTCCCTTCGGACAAAAATCCACTGAAAAGTTTGTTTGAAGTCCGACCGTGTGTACGAGGCTTTATAATGAATTTAGGTTTTAGGTCCAGCAGTGTAGGCCAGGACCAGCCTAAGACAGCAGACTGAGTACAGAAGACATTGTTGAGTATAAGCAGAACAATCAGAGCCCAGCACTTCCTAGAAGCAATGGTAGCACAAGCAATCTGTAAATTTCAGAAGCAGCTAAAAGCATTCTCAAGCGTAACTGTTTAGTGTCAAAGATTTCATACATTGGTGACTGCAGGTTATTTGTTTAACCAAAGGTTTATAGGCCATTCCCATATAAAGTACACAGCTGCTGCCACTAGTTTCACAAATTACTGTCTGAAACTCTGTTTGAAAGTACAAGAATATACCTGACAGCTGAACTCTGCGCACGCAAGCTATTTACTGGAAGCATACGAGTATGACTTTCCGGATGGACTTTTATGATAAAATGAACTTGAAATTTAATGATCAATTTTAGGATTGCTCATACAAAATGTAAAAAACAAATACTCAGGGGACCCTTTGCAACAAATGTGATGTCTACTTTACAACATATGTTTAAGAGTTTATACAGTGTTGTTTCCATACAGTTTTTAAAGCGTAACTCCACACTCCCCACCCACTTTCCTGAATTTGGCTCCTCCACCCTCCTCTCTAAAAATCTAATTTATTTTAAATGAAATATTGTTTTAAATACCTTTTTCCTGGAAACATGCACCTGCACTTTCAGAATATTTGCCTTGGCGAGAATGACATACCCATTGCATGCAACTTCTTTGGAAACCTAGGTTACATATATCCAAGAATGCCTCAGGGTACCCTACAGTGCAATGTGCTGCATTATCAGGGGGTGGCTGTCACTTCCTACTTTTGCAGCCAGCCCCCTATTGGAACACATGTTCCAACTGCAAGAACCCAGAAGAAACAATTACCTCCTAATGAGGTCACAGAAGATGGCATTGTGGGACTGAATGTGCAGCAGCAGATCCCTACAGGAAAAACCACAGGATTGCTGGGCACATGAGTAAGTATTTGTATATAACCCAGTGAAAAAAGGTAACAGGGGGAGCCCTGGTTTACACTGGTGCGATTTGACATGTCAAATCGGCAGCATTTGCTGGCAATTGCACTGTCTTAATCGGTGTGACGCCGCATCTACGGCACTGCACCAATTTCAAAAAGTAGTTTCTGTACTAGAGACCCGCACAGATGTCTCTGTAATCATGGCCAAAATCCGGACTGACAGGCGGGAGTGAAATTGTGCGAGTTCAGCTGAAGAGTGAAGTTCCTCTTTAAATTCAAAAGCAATCGTATGTTATAAACAGCTGTGGCTGTTTTGAGCCCTGGTATGCTGTCAATTAACTTCTGGGTAGTGATGAGCCGAACACCCCCGGGTTCGGTTCGCACCAGAACCCGCGAACGGACCGAAAGTTCGCACGAACATTAGAACCCTATTAAATACAATGGATGCGAACGTTCGGATTCTAAAGTGCTAATTATAATGACTATTATCCATGTTATTGTCAGACAGAGTTTGGGAACCCGGGTTCTGCACCAGGGGACATGTATCAATGCAA
Source organism: Rana muscosa (assembly GCA_029206835.1). Classification (NCBI taxonomy): domain Eukaryota; kingdom Metazoa; phylum Chordata; class Amphibia; order Anura; family Ranidae; genus Rana; species Rana muscosa. Next base: position 759,471,136 of record CM055118.1, on the reverse strand, counting down.
AAAGAAGTTTTAAAAACGGACGTTTTCCGGGAGCAGTCATTTTAATGATGCATAAAGTGAAAAAAAAAAAGTCAAATATTCCTTTAAATATTGTACCTGGGGGGTGTCTAAAGTATGCCTGTGAAGTGCCACGTGTTTCCCGTGTTTAGAACTGTCCCTGCACAAAATAACATTTCTAAAGGAAAAAAAGCCATTTAAAACTGCTTGCGGCTTTAATGCAATGTCTGGTCCCGGTAATATGGATGAAAATCTTTAGGAAAAATGGCATAGCTACCCCATCAACCCCCCCCCCCCTACCTCAGCCCATTACCAGCCCCTTTGGGTCTTGCATGGATATTAAGGGGAACCCCGCACACAAAATAAAAAAGGACCTATATACTTTGAACAGCCGTATACAGGCGGTGCATACAAGACAGGGACTGTAGGTTCGTTCTTATGTAGAATCTGTTTGTAATTTTGAACAGCTGCATTGTTTAAGTGTAGCTCCATGCCAAATTCCTTTTTTTTAGCTTTTTGTAAAACATAGGGAACGGTTATCACCCCTGTCACATTTTTTTTGCTGTCTGTGCCCCTGTTCAGAACATTTCACCTCACTTTGCGTCCCAATGACAACTGTTTTTGAAATGTGGTGTTTTTATTGAAACAAGGATTGGTGATAAAGCATCAGTAGAGAGGAGACACCTTTCTCCCATATTAATTCTTACAGGAGAGAATTTTCCTTCCAAGGGGTAGATTTCCTCTCACTTCCTGTTGTCTTCTTCCGTTTGCAAGTAGTAGTAGTTTGTAAGTTGGATGTTTGAAAGTAGGGACCTGCCGTATATACTCTGCAGAAATTGGCCCCTTAGGTGTTGGTGTTGGCACAACACTGAAAGCACTCACAGTTATTCTTGGTGGGTGCTGGAACGCCCTGCTGTCAACTATTATATCAGGAATTGTAATAACATATAATTGTTGATCAGTGGTAGTAAAAATTGGGCTGTTGAATAGGGGCTGAAAAATTGGGCCTTTAGTGGTGGTGGTGGTGGTGATGGTGGTGCTGGTGCCACAACACTGTAAGGCCTGACAGTAACTCTTGGTGGGCGCAGCAATGGGCCCTGCTGTGAATTATTCGAACAATAATTATAATTGCATGCCCCTGTTGAACAGGGGCTGAAAAATTGGGCCTTTGGTGGTGGTGGTGGTGGTGATGGTGGTGCTGGTGCCACAACACTGTAAGGCCTGACAGTTACTCTTGGTGGGCGCAGCAATGGGCCCTGCTGTGAATTATTCGAACAATAATTATAATTGCATGCCCCTGTTGAACAGGGGCTGAAAAATTGGGCCTTTGGTGGTGGTGGTGGTGGTGATGGTGGTGCTGGTGCCACAACACTGTAAGGCCTGACAGTTACTCTTGGTGGGTGCAGCAATGGGTCCTGCTGTGAATTATTCGATCAATAATTATAATTGCATGCCCCTGTTGAACAGGGGCTGAAAAATTGGGCCTTTGGTGGTGGTGGTGGTGGTGATGGTGGTGCTGGTGCCACAACACTGTAAGGCCTGACAGTTACTCTTGGTGGGCGCAGCAATGGGCCCTGCTGTGAATTATTAGATCAATAATTATAATTGCATGCCCCTGTTGAACAGGGGCTGAAAAATTGGGCCTTTGGTGGTGGTGGTGGTGGTGATGGTGGTGCTGGTGCCACAACACTGTAAGGCCTGACAGTTACTCTTGGTGGGCGCAGCAATGGGCCCTGCTGTGAATTATTAGATCAATAATTATAATTGCATGCCCCTGTTGAACAGGGGCTGAAAAATTGGGCCTTAGGCACTGGTGGCACAACACTGCAACCCCTCACAGATACTGTACTTGGAGCACAGCAATGAGGCCTGTTGCAAAGTATTGCATCAAAAATTTTAATTACACGCCCCTGTTAAACAGGGGCTGAAAAATTGGGCCTTAGCCACTGGTGGCGTCACCCATAAACCAAAATGATCTTCCAAGCTATCATCATTAATCGTATCATTGAGGAGGAGGAGGAGGATAGCCAGTCAACATAACAGCACAGGCACTCAGCATCAGCATCAGTCTTGAAGGGATGTGACATTTTAAAATCAATTAGTCTGTTATATCAGCATCTGGTGTGTGGTAGCTGGTGGTGATCCAAGACTGGTTCATCTTGATGAAAGTCAGTCGATCAACCGAGTCGGTGGACAGGCGCACCCTGTGATCCGTGACAAATCCTCCAGCAGCACTGAATGTGCGTTCTGAAAGAACGCTGGATGCAGGACAGGCCAGTAGCTCAATTGCATACTGTGCAAGCTCTGGCCAGTGATCCATCCTCAAGACCCAGTAAGCCAGAGGATTTTCGGTGGGGAAGGTGTCCAAGTCTGACCTTGCCCCTAGGTATTCCTGGACCATGTATATCAGACGCTGGCGATGGTTGCTGGAACCGTCAATACTTTGGGGCTGCGGACTAAAGAATTGTCTGAACGCATCGGTCAGACGGCCACCTTCCCCACCGCTCCTTCTTTGACTGCCCGAAGCCTAAGCAACTCGTTGTCCAGGACCAGGAGTTTGTAACCTCCCAGTCTCTGGGAACGCGTTGCACAGACCTTTCTGCAAGGCCTCCCGGAGTTGTCTCATCCTCTGCTCCCTCTGCGACGGTACGATAAGGTCCGCAACCTTACCCTTGTACCGTGGATCAAGGAGAGTGGCCAGCCAGTAATGGTCCCTCTCCTTGATCCGAAGAATAAGAGGATCCTTCCGCAGACTTTGCAGGATCAGGGAGGCCATGCAGCGTAGGTTAGCTGAGGCATTCAGTCCGGAGTCCTCTGGGTCACTAAGGACGACATGATCCGCAGCCACCTCCTCCCAGCCACGTACAAGTCCACTGGTTTCTTGGGACTGTAAATCATCCCTAAAAGACTGCTGCTGATGATGCTGAGTGCCAGCCTCCACCTCCATGCTGACACAATCCTCCTCCTCCTCCTCCTCCTCTTCCTGTGCGATGGGTGGGACAGAAGGAACACTGTCTGGGTAAAGGGGGCCTTGAGAGGCAAGGAAGTCCTCCTCTTCCTGCCTCTGTTCTGCCTCAAGTGCCCTGTCCATTATTCCACGCAGCGTGTGCTCCAACAGGTGGACAAGAGGTACAGTGTCACTGATGCATGCACTGTCACTGCTCACCATCCTCGTGGCCTCCTCAAATGGTGCCAGGACAGTGCATGCATCCCTGATCATGCCCCACTGGCGTGGTGAAAAAAACCCGAGCTCCCCTGACCCTGTCCTGGTGCCGTAGTCGCACAGGTACTCATTGATGGCCCTCTGCTGCGTGTGCAGCCGCTGCAGCATGGCCAACGTTGAGTTCCACCTGGTGGGCATGTCACATATAAGGCGGTTCTTGGGCAGGTTCAACTCCTTTTGCAGCTCAGCCAGGCGAGCACTGGCATTATAAGATCTGCGGAAATGCACACAGACTTTCCTGGCCTGCCTCAGGACATCCTGTAAGCCCGGGTACCTGCCCAAGAACCGCTGCACCACCGGGTTAAGGACGTGAGCCATACAGGGCACATGGGTCAGTTGTCCCTGTCGGAGGGCGGAGAGGAGGTTGGTGCCATTGTCGCAAACCACCATTCCTGGCTTAAGCTGGCGTGGCGTCAACCACCTCTCGGCCTGCCCCTGCAGAGCAGACAGGACCTCTGCCCCAGTGTGGCTCCTGTCCCCCAAACACACCAGCGCAAGCACGGCATGGCATCTTTTTGCCTGCGTACTTGCGTAGCCCCTTGAACGCCTACGGAGCACCGCTGGTTCCGAGGACAAACCACAGGAAGAGGCCATGGAGGAAGAAGAAGAGGAGGGGGTGGAGGAGAGAGGTGTGTCACAACCAGTAGTAGCATTTTGGAGGCGTGGCGGTGGAACAACCTCCAACACTACTGCACCTTGTCCTGCACCCTTCCCAGCTGCCAAAAGAGTGACCCAATGGGCCGTGAAAGAAAGGTAACGTCCCTGTTCATGCCTGCTGGACCATGAGTCAGCGGTAATATGCACCTTACCGCTGACCGCCCTGTCCAGCGAGGCCAAGACATTGCCTTCCACATGCCTGTAGAGAGCCGGAATCGCCTTCCGTGCAAAAAAGTGGCGTTTGGGAACCTGCCACTGAGGAACCGCACATTGCACAAACTCACGGAAGGGGGCCGAGTCTACCAACTGAAAAGGCAGAAGTTGAAGCGCTAGCAATTTAGCCAAGCTAGCATTCAACCGCTGGGCATGTGGATGGCTGGGAGTGAACTTCTTTCGACGGTCCAGCAGCTGGGGCAGGGAAATTTGCCTGCTAGAATCGGACGTTGGTGTACTGCTAGCAGAGTGCCCGCAAGTACTTGCCTGTGACACACCTAATTCTACACCTTCATTCCTCTCAGAGCAGGTTTCAGAGAGGAGTGAAGGTATAGTGGAGTTGGAGATCCCAGCTAATGCGGTGCAAGAAGAGGCCAGCTTTGTTCTTTGGTGTGGGTCTTTAAGGTAGGCTTGCCAACGAGCTGCATGGCTGATCAAGCATGTGGTGCCCAAGCGGCTGATGTTTTGGCCACGCGATATACGCTTGAGACATATGTTGCAAACAGCAGCTGTGCGATCTGATGCACTCGCCTCAAAAAAGGCCCACACCAAAGAACTTTTTGAATGACGGGCAGAGGCAGCGCCCTGCACAGGCGGAGCTCTGCGGTGTGATTCCGTCGGTGTGCTGCCCATACGCTGGCCACTCAAGGGCATCCTGCCTTGTTGGGGATGTGCCTCCTCCTCATCCTCCTCCTCCTCCTCCTCTCTCCTATTAGGCACCCACGTGGAGTCAGTGACCTCATCATCCCCTCCCTCCTCATCACTGGAGCCAATCTGGCAGTATGCTGCAGCTGCTGGAGCATGACTGCCAGATTGGTGTCCTTCTTGAGCATCCCCTCTCTCTGCTCTCACGCTGCTGCCTTCCTCTAGCTGGGTATCATCATCAGATCCTTCGAAACGCTGGGCATCCTCCTGGAGCATGTACCCAACACTGTGCTCAAACAGTTCGGGGGACTCCTCAGGAGGACATGGTGGGTCTAGGAAAGGATTGACTAATGAAGATAATGATACCAGAGAAGAGGACGCTTTGGCAGCTGCTTTGCCAGTACCCTGAGCCTGGGTGAGAGAGGATGAGGAGGATGAGGTGGGCTTGGTCATCCACTCTACCAAGTCTTCGGCATGATGTGGCTCAACATGTCCAGCTGCCGAAAAGAAGGACAAGCGTGTCCCATGGCCATGTGCTGATGACAATGCACCGCGTCCACGACTAGCACTGTTGCCCCCAGACACAGAGCCTGCTTGCCCTATTTTTTTGCCTCCTGAATGTCTGCCTCTCCTTGTTTGCCTTCCAGACATTTTAATGGATGGCCTGCAGGGAGATGGGAAAAAGAGCAATAAGGGCTACCTTCAGGTGTATACTGTGCAGGAGGCTTAGCAACAATGACACTGACACTGTCCCCTGCCTATCCTTCTCTGTCCCTAAACACAAGGATTGAAAATATGGTTCAGCAAAATTGGTTTAGAACAGAATAGCACACTGACACTTTCCCTCACTGTCCTACTCTGTCCCTCCCTACAAACAAGATTTAGCACAGAATAGCACACTGATAATTTCCACGAGTATCCTTCTCTGTCCCTAAACTCAAGGATTTGAAATATGGAACAGCAAAATTGGTTTAGAACAGAATAGCACACTGTCAGTTTCACTCACTGTACCTCTCTGTCCCTAAACTCAAGGATTGAAAATATGGTTCAGCAAAATTGGCTTAGAACAGAATAGCACACTGACACTTTCCCTCACTGTCCTACTCTGTCCCTCCCTACAAACAAGATTTAGCACAGAATAGCACACTGATAATTTCCACGAGTGTCCTTCTCTGTCCCTAAACTCAAGGATTGAAAATATGGAACAGCAAAATTGGTTTAGAACAGAATAGCACACTGACACTTTCCCTCACTGTCCTACTCTGTCCCTCCCTACAAACAAGATTTAGCACAGAATAGCACACTGATAATTTCCACGAGTGTCCTTCTCTGTCCCTAAACTCAAGGATTTGAAATATGGAACAGCAAAATTGGTTTAGAACAGAATAGCACACTGTCAGTTTCACTCACTGTACCTCTCTGTCCCTAAACTCAAGGATTGAAAATATGGTTCAGCAAAATTGGTTTAGAACAGAATAGCACACTGACACTTTCCCTCACTGTCCTACTCTGTCCCTCCCTACAAACAAGATTTAGCACAGAATAGCACACTGATAATTTCCACGAGTGTCCTTCTCTGTCCCTAAACTCAAGGATTGAAAATATGGAACAGCAAAATTGGTTTAGAACAGAATAGCACACTGACACTTTCCCTCACTGTCCTACTCTGTCCCTCCCTACAAACAAGATTTAGCACAGAATAGCACACTGATAATTTCCACGAGTGTCCTTCTCTGTCCCTAAACTCAAGGATTTGAAATATGGAACAGCAAAATTGGTTTAGAACAGAATAGCACACTGTCAGTTTCACTCACTGTACCTCTCTGTCCCTAAACTCAAGGATTGAAAATATGGTTCAGCAAAATTGGTTTAGAACAGAATAGCACACTGACACTTTCCCTCACTGTCCTACTCTGTCCCTCCCTACAAACAAGATTTAGCACAGAATAGCACACTGACACTTTCCCTCACTGTACCTCTCTGTCCCTAAACTCAAGGATTGAAAATATGGTTCAGCAAGATTGGTTTAGAACAGAATAGCACACTGACACTTTCCCTCACTGTACCTCTCTGTCCCTAAACTCAAGGATTGAAAATATGGTTCAGCAAGATTGGTTTAGGACAGAATAGCACACTGACACTAGCAGAGAAAGTTACCCCGAGGGGGTTTTTAGCAGCAAAGTATTATGAAAACTGTATTCAATTAAAAGTCTTTATTGTCATAGAATGAATTCAATGTACAAGAAATTACAAAAAATTACAAATATTGGCTCTGGTCTGCGACACAAATAACAACATATACCGTCACCTATGGAAAACAATAAACCAAGGAGACCTGAATTTGAATTATATTGCAGGATTGTAATCCATATGAATACCCCGATGCATTTCGACCTTATCATTGTCGGTCTCTTCAGGGGGTTTTTTAATTCTAGGGAAATATTTAAAATTCTAGTTTAGAAAATATCACTAGTATTATTATACAATATACAAAACATTATCAGCATTACACATTAACAAGATTGGTCACTATTACGTCTCTACATGTCTGGTAATATATTTACCATTCCAGGGATGGAAAGGTGCAAATGTGTCCCAAGACCAGAATTGCCGCATGGCAGTTGCATCTGGTGGTCCCAAAGTGTCCGTGTGTCCCCTCCGCACCCTCCAATGGGCCCATAGTCCACGAGGCTTGCAAGGAGCCAGGCTCTTGGACCCCGAGGGGGAAGTGTGGGGCGAGGCACCTGCAAAATAGTATTAAGAAGTATAGATAAATAAAAAACCAAGGGTTTGCTTGGGTGTTCGGTGCCACCCCATGGCTCCAGACTGATCCTTGCTTCATCCAAAATTGAAGGGTATACAATACAGTATATATTTTCTTTATGTTATGTATTTGTTAATTTAATTTATTTATAGATTCATTTATGTTGTAGTTGATAGAAATATTAATTTACATAGACATATGGTAATAAGTATACTATCTGTAGGGAAAAATAATAATTATTAGCCTATTTAATCAGTTTGTAAAAATAACTATACATTAAGTGAAGTGTATAATGGTGGGACACCTGCAGCCACTAGGCATTTAACCCCAAGATTATATAAAAGGTGTGTCTTCCAAGGGAATCCGTGGTGATCTCTGGAAGGCCGCTTAACATACAGACATAAGGATGGGAATGCTGGGTGAGTGTAGCTCTTGGACACACCAGACTGGTCGGTGCTTCTTCCATATTGACCATTTGATTAAAATACTTTTAATTTATGAAAACTTTCTTCAAAATTACTAACATACTAACCATTCCCACAGCCCTAATCTTATTTTCACATGAAACTCTCCTTATTTGTGACACACACTTTTGTCATCAGGCAATCTTCACCATTTCATTAACACTAACACCCTTTTACTTTTAATATTTTCACTTTACATGGGATTGTCCCACCATTATACACTTCACTTCACTTAATGTATAGTTATTTTTACAAACTGATTAAATAGGCTAATAATTATTATTTTTCCCTACAGATAGTATACTTATTACCATATGTCTATGTAAATTAATATTTCTATCAACTACAACATAAATGAATCTATAAATAAATTAAATTAACAAATACATAACATAAAGAAAATATATACTGTATTGTATACCCTTCAATTTTGGATGAAGCAAGGATCAGTCTGGAGCCATGGGGTGGCACCGAACACCCAAGCAAACCCTTGGTTTTTTATTTATCTATACTTCTTAATACTATTTTGCAGGTGCCTCGCCCCACACTTCCCCCTCGGGGTCCAAGAGCCTGGCTCCTTGCAAGCCTCGTGGACTATGGGCCCATTGGAGGGTGCGGAGGGGACACACGGACACTTTGGGACCACCAGATGCAACTGCCATGCGGCAATTCTGGTCTTGGGACACATTTGCACCTTTCCATCCCTGGAATGGTAAATATATTACCAGACATGTAGAGACGTAATAGTGACCAATCTTGTTAATGTGTAATGCTGATAATGTTTTGTATATTGTATAATAATACTAGTGATATTTTCTAAACTAGAATTTTAAATATTTCCCTAGAATTAAAAAACCCCCTGAAGAGACCGACAATGATAAGGTCGAAATGCATCGGGGTATTCATATGGATTACAACCCTGCAATATAATTCAAATTCAGGTCTCCTTGGTTTATTGTTTTCCATAGGTGACGGTATATGTTGTTATTTGTGTCGCAGACCAGAGCCAATATTTGTAATTTTTTGTAATTTCTTGTACATTGAATTCATTCTATGACAATAAAGACTTTTAATTGAATACAGTTTTCATAATACTTTGCTGCTAAAAACCCCCTCGGGGTAACTTTCTCTGCTTTTGTACGATTTGGGGTATGCAGCATTGTCAACTCTTACATGTGTTTTCCCTGCTTGTACTTCTTTGGGGTGGTTAAACACCCGTTCCCCTTCAACACATGTGAGTTGAAAAAATATACGAGCTGATATGTATATTCCAATTTCTTGAAAGACCTAGTAGCTTCTTCCCTTCAGTCACCTGGTGGTGACTATGAAAGGGTTTTGGCATAAGGCCGAATCAGCCATACTAAAGGGAACCGTTATTCGGTCAAATATAGACAGAGCCAAGATGGCCAAGTCTAGGAGGAAACTCCTTGGGTGAAACAGACAAAAGTTTCCCTCCCCTCTTTCTCTAAATTGGTCAAATATTATACTCTCAGCTTTTTACATTGAATATAGTTCCAAACATAATTAATCAAGTTATATGAGACAAAGACAAATTGGTTGTACACATCTATATATGCTTTGTATTATGTATGTTTGTTTTTTGGTGGCCACCCGGGATGTGTTGTTGTGTTCCCCTCCAGCCAGCACCGGGTGGACGCTCTTCCACTTGGCTTCCCGGCACGGTGGGGAGATGTGCATGTTTGCGTTCCTCCCCTTGAGTGTTCCCACGGTTGAGCTCACTTAGGGGGCCACTGGAGGGAGCACTTTCCGTGCCGGCGGCGTACTTTGATCACCGCCGGATGATTTGTGACGTTGCGTGCAGTCACGGCTATTGCCGTGCATGCGCGTGACGTCATGACATCGCGCAATTGCGTCGGCGATGACGGCAGAGCCGGGGCGCAAGCCTTCCAGAACGCCGAGGGGGCCAGGCGGGTGTCGCGTTACTAGCGGCAGAGACTCCACGTGGAGGGGGATTAGGGGAGGAGACAAGCACCTGCAGCCACTAGGCATTTAACCCCAAGATTATATAAAAGGTGTGTCTTCCAAGGGAATCCGTGGTGATCTCTGGAAGGCCGCTTAACATACAGACATAAGGATGGGAATGCTGGGTGAGTGTAGCTCTTGGACACACCAGACTGGTCGGTGCTTCTTCCATATTGACCATTTGATTAAAATACTTTTAATTTATGAAAACTTTCTTCAAAATTACTAACATACTAACCATTCCCACAGCCCTAATCTTATTTTCACATGAAACTCTCCTTATTTGTGACACACACTTTTGTCATCAGGCAATCTTCACCATTTCATTAACACTAACACCCTTTTACTTTTAATATTTTCACTTTACATGGGATTGTCCCACCATTATACACTTCACTTCACTTAATGTATAGTTATTTTTACAAACTGATTAAATAGGCTAATAATTATTATTTTTCCCTACAGATAGTATACTTATTACCATATGTCTATGTAAATTAATATTTCTATCAACTACAACATAAATGAATCTATAAATAAATTAAATTAACAAATACATAACATAAAGAAAATATATACTGTATTGTATACCCTTCAATTTTGGATGAAGCAAGGATCAGTCTGGAGCCATGGGGTGGCACCGAACACCCAAGCAAACCCTTGGTTTTTTATTTATCTATACTTCTTAATACTATTTTGCAGGTGCCTCGCCCCACACTTCCCCCTCGGGGTCCAAGAGCCTGGCTCCTTGCAAGCCTCGTGGACTATGGGCCCATTGGAGGGTGCGGAGGGGACACACGGACACTTTGGGACCACCAGATGCAACTGCCATGCGGCAATTCTGGTCTTGGGACACATTTGCACCTTTCCATCCCTGGAATGGTAAATATATTACCAGACATGTAGAGACATAATAGTGACCAATCTTGTTAATGTGTAATGCTGATAATGTTTTGTATATTGTATAATAATACTAGTGATATTTTCTAAACTAGAATTTTAAATATTTCCCTAGAATTAAAAAACCCCCTGAAGAGACCGACAATGATAAGGTCGAAATGCATCGGGGTATTCATATGGATTACAATCCTGCAATATAATTCAAATTCAGGTCTCCTTGGTTTATTGTTTTCCATAGGTGACGGTATATGTTGTTATTTGTGTCGCAGACCAGAGCCAATATTTGTAATTTTTTGTAATTTCTTGTACATTGAATTCATTCTATGACAATAAAGACTTTTAATTGAATACAGTTTTCATAATACTTTGCTGCTAAAAACCCCCTCGGGGTAACTTTCTCTGCTTTTGTACGATTTGGGGTATGCAGCATTGTCAACTCTTACATGTGTTTTCCCTGCTTGTACTTCTTTGGGGTGGTTAAACACCCGTTCCCCTTCAACACATGTGAGTTGAAAAAATATACGAGCTGATATGTATATTCCAATTTCTTGAAAGACCTAGTAGCTTCTTCCCTTCAGTCACCTGGTGGTGACTATGAAAGGGTTTTGGCATAAGACCGAATCAGCCATACTAAAGGGAACCGTTATTCGGTCAAACATAGACAGAGCCAAGATGGCCAAGTCTAGGAGGAAACTCCTTGGGTGAAACAGACAAAAGTTTCCCTCCCCTCTTTCTCTAAATTGGTCAAATATTATACTCTCAGCTTTTTATATTGAATATAGTTCCAAACATAATTAATCAAGTTATATGAGACAAAGACAAATTGGTTGTACACATCTATATATGCTTTGTATTATGTATGTTTGTTTTTTGGTGGCCACCCGGGATGTGTTGTTGTGTTCCCCTCCAGCCAGCACCGGGTGGACGCTCTTCCACTTGGCTTCCCGGCACGGTGGGGAGATGTGCATGTTTGCGTTCCTCCCCTTGAGTGTTCCCACGGTTGAGCTCACTTAGGGGGCCACTGGAGGGAGCACTTTCCGTGCCGGCGGCGTACTTTGATCACCGCCGGATGATTTGTGACGTTGCGTGCAGTCACGGCTATTGCCGTGCATGCGCGTGACGTCATGACATCGCGCAATTGCGTCGGCGATGACGGCAGAGCCGGGGCGCAAGCCTTCCAGAACGCCGAGGGGGCCAGGCGGGTGTCGCGTTACTAGCGGCAGAGACTCCACGTGGAGGGGGATTAGGGGAGGAGACAAGCACCTGCAGCCACTAGGCATTTAACCCCAAGATTATATAAAAGGTGTGTCTTCCAAGGGAATCCGTGGTGATCTCTGGAAGGCCGCTTAACATACAGACATAAGGATGGGAATGCTGGGTGAGTGTAGCTCTTGGACACACCAGACTGGTCGGTGCTTCTTCCATATTGACCATTTGATTAAAATACTTTTAATTTATGAAAACTTTCTTCAAAATTACTAACATACTAACCATTCCCACAGCCCTAATCTTATTTTCACATGAAACTCTCCTTATTTGTGACACACACTTTTGTCATCAGGCAATCTTCACCATTTCATTAACACTAACACCCTTTTACTTTTAATATTTTCACTTTACATGGGATTGTCCCACCATTATACACTTCACTTCACTTAATGTATAGTTATTTTTACAAACTGATTAAATAGGCTAATAATTATTATTTTTCCCTACAGATAGTATACTTATTACCATATGTCTATGTAAATTAATATTTCTATCAACTACAACATAAATGAATCTATAAATAAATTAAATTAACAAATACATAACATAAAGAAAATATATACTGTATTGTATACCCTTCAATTTTGGATGAAGCAAGGATCAGTCTGGAGCCATGGGGTGGCACCGAACACCCAAGCAAACCCTTGGTTTTTTATTTATCTATACTTCTTAATACTATTTTGCAGGTGCCTCGCCCCACACTTCCCCCTCGGGGTCCAAGAGCCTGGCTCCTTGCAAGCCTCGTGGACTATGGGCCCATTGGAGGGTGCGGAGGGGACACACGGACACTTTGGGACCACCAGATGCAACTGCCATGCGGCAATTCTGGTCTTGGGACACATTTGCACCTTTCCATCCCTGGAATGGTAAATATATTACCAGACATGTAGAGACGTAATAGTGACCAATCTTGTTAATGTGTAATGCTGATAATGTTTTGTATATTGTATAATAATACTAGTGATATTTTCTAAACTAGAATTTTAAATATTTCCCTAGAATTAAAAAACCCCCTGAAAAGACCGACAATGATAAGGCCGAAATGCATCGGGGTATTCATATGGATTACAATCCTGCAATATAATTCAAATTCAGGTCTCCTTGGTTTATTGTTTTCCATAGGTGACGGTATATGTTGTTATTTGTGTCGCAGACCAGAGCCAATATTTGTAATTTTTTGTAATTTCTTGTACATTGAATTCATTCTATGACAATAAAGACTTTTAATTGAATACAGTTTTCATAATACTTTGCTGCTAAAAACCCCCTCGGGGTAACTTTCTCTGCTTTTGTACGATTTGGGGTATGCAGCATTGTCAACTCTTACATGTGTTTTCCCTGCTAGCACACTGACACTTTCCCTCACTGTACCTCTCTGTCCCTACAAACAAGGATTAGCACAGAATAGCACACTGACACTTTCCCTCACTGTACCTCTCTGTCCCTACAAACAAGGTTTAGCACAGAATAACACACTGTCACTGACACTCTCCCTACCTATCCTTATTTGTCCCTAAACACAAGGAATCCAGGATTAGTAAAGGAAAAAAATGACACTGTCCCTGCCTATGCTTCTCTTTCCCTGCTCCGGAACACACTACACAAGGCTGCCGCGCTGGCGGCCTTTTATAGTGTGGGGCGTGTACTAAACCCCCTCAGCAATAATTGGCCACAGGCATCCTGCCTCTGGCCAATCATTGCTCTCCTCGCTGCCGGCGCTGTGATTGGCCAAGCATGCGGGGTCACAGTGCATGCTTGGCCAATCACAGCGCCTGGATGATACTGCGATGGCGTAGTGCATTGTGGGCCGTTCGCGTCACTCGAATTTGGCGCGAACGGCCCAAATCGTTCGATCTTCGTCGAACGATCGAACAGCCGATGTTCGAGTCGAACGTATGTTCGACTCGAACACGAAGCTCATCCCTACTCCCTACAAACAAGATTTAGCACAGAATAGCACACTGATAATTTCCACGAGTGTCCTTCTCTGTCCCTAAACTCAAGGATTGAAAATATGGAACAGCAAAATTGGTTTAGAACAGAATAGCACACTGACACTTTCCCTCACTGTCCTACTCTGTCCCTCCCTACAAAAAAGATTTAGCACAGAATAGCACACTGATAATTTCCACGAGTGTCCTTCTCTGTCCCTAAACTCAAGGATTTGAAATATGGAACAGCAAAATTGGTTTAGAACAGAATAGCACACTGTCAGTTTCACTCACTGTACCTCTCTATCCCTAAACTCAAGGATTGAAAATATGGTTCAGCAAAATTGGTTTAGAACAGAATAGCACACTGACACTTTCCCTCACTGTCCTACTCTGTCCCTCCCTACAAACAAGATTTAGCACAGAATAGCACACTGATAATTTCCACGAGTGTCCTTCTCTGTCCCTAAACTCAAGGATTGAAAATATGGAACAGCAAAATTGGTTTAGAACAGAATAGCACACTGACACTTTCCCTCACTGTCCTACTCTGTCCCTCCCTACAAACAAGATTTAGCACAGAATAGCACACTGATAATTGCCACGAGTGTCCTTCTCTGTCCCTAAACTCAAGGATTGAAAATATGGAACAGCAAAATTGGTTTAGAACAGAATAGCACACTGACACTTTCCCTCACTGTCCTACTCTGTCCCTCCCTACAAACAAGATTTAGCACAGAATAGCACACTGATAATTTCCACGAGTGTCCTTCTCTGTCCCTAAACTCAAGGATTGAAAATATGGAACAGCAAAATTGGTTTAGAACAGAATAGCACACTGACACTTTCCCTCACTGTCCTACTCTGTCCCTCCCTACAAACAAGATTTAGCACAGAATAGCACACTGATAATTTCCACGAGTGTCCTTCTCTGTCCCTAAACTCAAGGATTTGAAATATGGAACAGCAAAATTGGTTTAGAACAGAATAGCACACTGTCAGTTTCACTCACTGTACCTCTCTGTCCCTAAACTCAAGGATTGAAAATATGGTTCAGCAAAATTGGTTTAGAACAGAATAGCACACTGACACTTTCCCTCACTGTCCTACTCTGTCCCTCCCTACAAACAAGATTTAGCACAGAATAGCACACTGATAATTTCCACGAGTGTCCTTCTCTGTCCCTAAACTCAAGGATTGAAAATATGGAACAGCAAAATTGGTTTAGAACAGAATAGCACACTGACACTTTCCCTCACTGTCCTACTCTGTCCCTCCCTACAAACAAGATTTAGCACAGAATAGCACACTGATAATTTCCACGAGTGTCCTTCTCTGTCCCTAAACTCAAGGATTTGAAATATGTGTGACAGCAGGAAGGTAAAGTCACCTGGTTGCATCCAGGGGGGTAGGTATATTTCTCCCAGATTCAGGCTTTATGCCGACTTATACAACTAGGGAGAGAGTTGATGAAGCCCAGCTGAGGCTAGTGGGCTCATGGATGATTCATACCTCTAGGGAGAGTGCTGGGCGTCGTGCAGGCAGGGAGTTGATGAGACCAGCTGAAGCTTGTCAGCTCGTTTAAGGCCTCTATAAAAACTCCCAGCTTCATTAGGTGTTTGCTCATGCCTGGAACCAGACCTGTGTGGACTGTCTAGGGAGAGTGAACCCCTGTGCGGTGAGACAAAGCCTGTGTGGCTATTTGTTTGGACATTTACTAAACCAGGGACTTAGGGACTAGGACAGCACCAGGCTGATCCCAGTTGTTAGTTTAGGAAACCTGCATGTTTAGTCAGAGGTCAAGCTGACCAGGGTTTATTTTGTTTATGTTTCTTTTTGCTTTGCTGTGTTTTTGTCACTGTAAATAGAGAAATAAACCGCACCCTTTTGATCTTGAAAACCACAACCTCCGTCTGCTGGGCCTGTTTTTGTGTGGGGAGCCCATCCAGGGGGTCACACACACCCGCTGCCGAGCTAACCCCCTCACAGTTGGTGGAGAACCAGTGCCAGTTTTTTTTAAGCCAGCATGGAGGAGATACTGAAACAGCTGGCTCTAGCAAATGCCAATCAACAGCAGACAAATGCAGGTTTGCAAAAGAGCCTTGCAGCTCAACAACAGAGCTTCGCAGCCCAGCAGCAAGCTCATCAACAGAGCCTTGCAGCCCAGCAGCAAGCTCATCAACAGAGCCTTGCAACTTTGCAACAGAGTCTGGAGGCTCAGCAACAAGCCCAGCAGCAATCTGAGGCCCGCTTCATAGACCTGTTGCAGAAGCAAGAGCAGAGACTACAACAACAGATGGAAGCAGTAATGCAGCAACGTCCGCAGACCAGTGAGGAAAGCCGTCCCACTAATACTGCGTCATTTGGGGTGAGTCGTTTATTGACAAAAATGACTGGAGAAGATGATCCAGAGGTGTTTTTGACCACATTTGAAAGGACTGCTGAAAGGGAAAAGTGGCCTAAGGATCAGTGGGCTGGACTGCTGGCTCCTCTGTTAACTGGTGAATCGCAGAAAGCTTACTATGACCTAGAGCCTGACCAAGCAAAAGACTATGTGATGCTAAAAGCTGAAATATTGGCAAGGCTGGGTGTCACCCTGGCTGTCCGGGCTCAGCGTGTGCATAACTGGACTTTCCAGCTTGGAAAACCCCCCAGGTCTCAAATGTATGATCTCATTCACCTGAGCAGGAAGTGGCTACAGCCAGAGACTTTGTCCGCACCGGAGATTGTGGAACGTGTTGTGATGGATCGTTTCTTGAGAGCTCTTCCTACCGCCATTCAAAAGTGGGTAAGCCATGGAGACCCAGAAACGGCCGATAAACTTGTGGATCGTGTAGAGAGATACTTGGCTGCAGAGAACCTGACGGCCTCTTCCAGAGACTCTCGGACTTTCCACCCTAAGACCAGACCATCCCCAGGGGCGGATAAGATGATTCCAAGGGGTGAGGGTGGAGAGAGTGAGAGGGTGGGAGCTCTGCCCAGGGTTTGGCGAGAACAGCCTGGGAAGTCGGGGGCTCAAGAGGCAGCCAAAAGGATTGTTTGCTACCGCTGCCGGCAAGCGGGACATATTGCAGCAAATTGCCCGGTTGTGGAGGAACCCATGCAATGTGACTTTCTGACGGACAGACGTCAGTCGCTGTGTGCGACAGTCGCATGCACTGCCATTCGGGGAACTGAGAAACATTTATGCAAAATGTGTATTAATGGTAGAAATGTTGTGGTATTACTGGATTCAGGTAGCCTTGTGACCCTGATAAAGGCTGAATTAGTTAAAACAGAGGTCTCTGGGAATAGCAAGGTAGCTGTTATTTGTGTGCATGGGGGACACCCGAGAGTATCCAGTGACTACAGTGTGTTTCAAGACCCCCAAAGGTACCCTCTCTCATCCAGTGGGGTTAGTATCTCAATTACCGCATGATGCCATTGTGGGAAGGGATTTTCCGAAGTTCTGGGAACTGTGGGATGATCCTGAGCCCCCCACTGGTGCCCCTATGTACCAGGAAGGTGATAGCCAGAACTCCTCTGAGAGTGGTGAGGACTCTCCAGAATTTCCCTTGTCAGTATTGGCAGGCGAGACTCAAGAAACTGGAGAGGAGCCCACCTCCTCAGACGAAAACCTACCGTCTGTGGAGTTTTCTGATCTTGAGGTTCACAGGGAAAATTTTGCCACAGAACAGTTAAAAGACCCCGCCCTAATAAAGGCACGGGAAAACGTAGTGGAAATAGATGGCGAGTTAGTGAACCCAGATAATACCTGCACTTACCCATACTTCAGCGTAGAGAAGGACCTACTGTATCGGGTGGCAAAAAGGGCAGAAGAAACCGTTGAGCAGCTTGTGGTGCCCAAACCTTACAGGAAGTTGGTGTTGGAGTTGGCCCATGGGCACATTCTTGGAGGTCATCTGGGGACAGAGAAAACCAGAGAGAGGGTATTACAGAGATTCTATTGGCCTGGGGTGATGAAGGACATAGAAAATTATTGTTCCTCCTGCCCTGTGTGTCAGAGGTCGGCCCCGATGCCACATTTCCGTAGCCCGCTGGTCCCTCTACCCATCATTGAGGTCCCGTTTGAGAGGATCGCAATGGATTTGGTAGGTCCTATAATCAAGTCCGCTAGGGGGCACCAGTACATATTAGTTATAATGGACTATGCCACCCGTTATCCAGAAGCGATCCCTCTCCGAAATACCTCGGCCAAAACCATAGCCAAAGAGCTATCTCTTGTTTTTAGCCGGGTGGGTATTTGTAAAGAACTGCTTACGGACCAAGGTACACCCTTTATGTCCCGGGTTATGAAAGAGCTGTGTAAATTGTTCAAAGTGACGCAATTGCGTACGTCTGTGTATCACCCCCAAACCGATGGGCTGGTTGAAAGATTCAACAAAACCCTAAAACAAATGTTGAAGAAAGTGGTGGATAGAGATGGAAAGGATTGGGACTGTCTACTTCCTTATTTGATGTTTGCTATTAGGGAGGTGCCCCAATCCTCTACGGGATTCTCCCCCTTTGAGTTACTGTATGGGAGACACCCAAGAGGGCTGTTGGATATTGCCAAGGAAACTTGGGAAAGTGAGAGTTCTCCCCACAGGAGTGTGATTGAGCATGTCGCCCTGATGCAAGATCGAATTGCACAGGTAATGCCCATCGTGAAGGAACATTTGGCCCAAGCGCAGTTGGCACAGCAGAGAGTGTACAACCGTGGAGCCAAGACCCGTACCTTTTCCCCGGGGGATAGGATATTGGTACTTGTCCCTACGGTTGAAAGTAAATTCCTTGCCAAATGGCAAGGCCCCTACGAGATAATGGAAAAAGTGAGCGAAGTGAATTACAAGGTCAGACAACCAGGAAGGCGAAAGCCCGAACAGATCTATCACGTTAATCTGTTGAAAGCCTGGAGGGATAGAGAGTCCCTAGTCGCAGAAACTTGGTCACCAGCTCAAACGGGTTGCGTGATTCCGGAGGTTGGAATAGCAGCCACCTTGTCACAACCCCAACAACAGGAGGTTAAGGAGTTTGTGCTTCGCAACAAGGAGGTGTTCTCTGAGCTGCCGGGACAAACATCTGGGGTAGAGCATGATATTATTACCCCGCCCGGTGAAAGGGTGAAGTTAAAACCCTATCGGATCCCAGAGGCCCGACGGGAGGCAATACGGGAGGAAGTACAGAAAATGCTGAACTTAGGGGTGATAGAGGAGTCCCAAAGTGATTGGTCTAGTCCCATTGTGTTGGTGCCTAAACCGGATGGGAGCTGGCGATTTTGTAACGATTTTCGTCAGTTGAACAAAGTTACAAAATTTGACACCTACCCCATGCCACGTATAGATGAGTTGATCGACCGGCTGGGAACAGCCCGATACATGACGACTCTTGACCTCACAAAAGGGTATTGGCAAATTCCCCTGGCCAAGTCGGCCAAAGAGAAAACCGCATTTGTAACCCCAGACGGGGCGTTCCAATATAAGAGAATGCCGTTCGGGTTACAGAATGCGCCGGCCACATTCCAGCGGAAAATGGACCAGATACTGAGGCCCCATCGGAAGTATGCTGCGGCTTACCTGGATGACGTAATTGTCCATAGCACAGATTGGGCCTCACATCTGCCAAAAGTGCAAGCAGTCCTAGACTCTATCCGGGAAGCGGGGTTTACGGCTAACCCCAAGAAGTGTACCATTGGGCAGGAGGAGGCCAAATATCTTGGGTACACCATTGGCAGGGGAGTAATAAAACCCCAACTCAACAAAGTCGAGGCCATCCAGAGTTGGCCACGTCCCAACAGCAAGAAGCAGGTACGAGCCTTTCTGGGAATCGCGGGTTATTATCGGCGCTTCATTCCCCACTTTGCTTCTAAGGCTGTGCCGCTAACCAACCTGACGAAAGGGAAAGGGTCGGTCATGATTAAATGGACCCCCGAGGCTGAGGCAGCATTCCAATTCTTGAAACAAGCCTTATGTAGCCAGCCAGTGTTGTACTCACCCGACTTCTCTAAAGACTTTGTCGTACAAAGTGATGCGTCAGATGTGGGGTTAGGAGCAGTATTGTCCCAGGTCTGGAACGGGGAAGAGCACCCAGTCATTTACCTCAGCAGGAAGTTGAAGTCCCATGAGGTAAATTACGCCAAGGTTGAAAAGGAGTGTTTAGCGGTGAAGTGGGCTCTAGATTCCCTTCGGTACTATCTGCTAGGTAGGCACTTTGACATGGTTACGGATCACGCTCCGTTAAAGTGGATGGCTCAAAACAAGGAGACAAATAGAAGAGTAAATAGGTGGTTCCTGGCCCTACAGGAATTCAACTTCACAGTAAAGCATCGCCCTGGCGTTCAAATGGGGAATGTGGATGCTTTGTCTCGAGTACATGAATGCCTGATTGCTGGTGTTCCAACCCCAAGGTTAAAACAAGAGGGGGGGTATGTGACAGCAGGAAGGTAAAGTCACCTGGTTGCATCCAGGGGGGGTAGGTATATTTCTCCCAGATTCAGGCTTTATGCCGACTTATACAACTAGGGAGAGAGTTGATGAAGCCCAGCTGAGGCTAGTGGGCTCATGGATGATTCATACCTCTAGGGAGAGTGCTGGGCGTCGTGCAGGCAGGGAGTTGATGAGACCAGCTGAAGCTTGTCAGCTCGTTTAAGGCCTCTATAAAAACTCCCAGCTTCATTAGGTGTTTGCTCATGCCTGGAACCAGACCTGTGTGGACTGTCTAGGGAGAGTGAACCCCTGTGCGGTGAGACAAAGCCTGTGTGGCTATTTGTTTGGACATTTACTAAACCAGGGACTTAGGGACTAGGACAGCACCAGGCTGATCCCAGTTGTTAGTTTAGGAAACCTGCATGTTTAGTCAGAGGTCAAGCTGACCAGGGTTTATTTTGTTTATGTTTCTTTTTGCTTTGCTGTGTTTTTGTCACTGTAAATAGAGAAATAAACCGCACCCTTTTGATCTTGAAAACCACAACCTCCGTCTGCTGGGCCTGTTTTTGTGTGGGGAGCCCATCCAGGGGGTCACACACACCCGCTGCCGAGCTAACCCCCTCACATATGGAACAGCAAAATTGGTTTAGAACAGAATAGCACACTGTCAGTTTCACTCACTGTCCTACTCTGTCCCTCCCTACAAACAAGATTTAGCACAGAATAGCACACTGACACTTTCCCTCACTGTACCTCTCTGTCCCTAAACTCAAGGATTGAAAATTTGGTTCAGCAAAATTGGTTTAGAACAGAATAGCACACTGACACTTTCCCTCACTGTCCTACTCTGTCCCTCCCTACAAACAAGATTTAGCACAGAATAGCACACTGACACTTTCCCTCACTGTACCTCTCTGTCCCTAAACTCAAGGATTGAAAATATGGTTCAGCAAGATTGGTTTAGAACAGAATAGCACACTGACACTTTCCCTCACTGTACCTCTCTGTCCCTAAACTCAAGGATTGAAAATATGGTTCAGCAAGATTGGTTTAGAACAGAATAGCACACTGACACTTTCCCTCACTGTACCTCTCTGTCCCTACAAACAAGGATTAGCACAGAATAGCACACTGACACTTTCCCTCACTGTACCTCTCTGTCCCTACAAACAAGGTTTAGCACAGAATAACACACTGTCACTGACACTCTCCCTACCTATCCTTATTTGTCCCTAAACACAAGGAATCCAGGATTAGTAAAGGAAAAAAATGACACTGTCCCTGCCTATGCTTCTCTTTCCCTGCTCCGGAACACACTACACAAGGCTGCCGCGCTGGCGGCCTTTTATAGTGTGGGGCGTGTACTAAACCCCCTCAGCAATAATTGGCCACAGGCATCCTGCCTGTGGCCAATCATTGCTCTCCTCGCTGCCTGCGCTGTGATTGGCCAAGAATGCGGGGTCACAGTGCATGCTTGGCCAATCACAGCGCCTGGATGATACTGCAATGGCGTAGTGCATTGTGGGCCGTTCGCGTCACTCGAATTTGGCGCGAACGGCCCAAATCGTTCGATCTTCGTCGAACGATCGAACAGCCGATGTTCGAGTCGAACGTATGTTCGACTCGAACACGAAGCTCATCCCTACTCCCTACAAACAAGATTTAGCACAGAATAGCACACTGATAATTTCCACGAGTGTCCTTCTCTGTCCCTAAACTCAAGGATTGAAAATATGGAACAGCAAAATTGGTTTAGAACAGAATAGCACACTGACACTTTCCCTCACTGTCCTACTCTGTCCCTTCCTACAAACAAGATTTAGCACAGAATAGCACACTGATAATTTCCACGAGTGTCCTTCTCTGTCCCTAAACTCAAGGATTTGAAATATGGAACAGCAAAATTGGTTTAGAACAGAATAGCACACTGTCAGTTTCACTCACTGTACCTCTCTGTCCCTAAACTCAAGGATTGAAAATATGGTTCAGCAAAATTGGTTTAGAACAGAATAGCACACTGACACTTTCCCTCACTGTCCTACTCTGTCCCTCCCTACAAACAAGATTTAGCACAGAATAGCACACTGATAATTTCCACGAGTGTCCTTCTCTGTCCCTAAACTCAAGGATTGAAAATATGGAACAGCAAAATTGGTTTAGAACAGAATAGCACACTGACACTTTCCCTCACTGTCCTACTCTGTCCCTCCCTACAAACAAGATTTAGCACAGAATAGCACACTGATAATTTCCACGAGTGTCCTTCTCTGTCCCTAAACTCAAGGATTTGAAATATGGAACAGCAAAATTGGTTTAGAACAGAATAGCACACTGTCAGTTTCACTCACTGTACCTCTCTGTCCCTAAACTCAAGGATTGAAAATATGGTTCAGCAAAATTGGTTTAGAACAGAATAGCACACTGACACTTTCCCTCACTGTCCTACTCTGTCCCTCCCTACAAACAAGATTTAGCACAGAATAGCACACTGACACTTTCCCTCACTGTACCTCTCTGTCCCTAAACTCAAGGATTGAAAATATGGTTCAGCAAGATTGGTTTAGAACAGAATAGCACACTGACACTTTCCCTCACTGTACCTCTCTGTCCCTAAACTCAAGGATTGAAAATATGGTTCAGCAAGATTGGTTTAGAACAGAATAGCACACTGACACTTTCCCTCACTGTACCTCTCTGTCCCTACAAACAAGGATTAGCACAGAATAGCACACTGACACTTTCCCTCACTGTACCTCTCTGTCCCTACAAACAAGGTTTAGCACAGAATAACACACTGTCACTGACACTCTCCCTACCTATCCTTATTTGTCCCTAAACACAAGGAATCCAGGATTAGTAAAGGAAAAAAATGACACTGTCCCTGCCTATGCTTCTCTTTCCCTGCTCCGGAAACACACTACACAAGGCTGCCGCGCTGGCGGCCTTTTATAGTGTGGGGCGTGTACTAAACCCCCTCAGCAATAATTGGCCACAGGCATCCTGCCTGTGGCCAATCATTGCTCTCCTCGCTGCCGGCGCTGTGATTGGCCAAGCATGCGGGGTCACAGTGCATGCTTGGCCAATCACAGCGCCTGGATGATACTGCGATGGCGTAGTGCATTGTGGGCCGTTCGCGTCACTCGAATTTGGCGCGAACGGCCCAAATCGTTCGATCTTCGTCGAACGATCGAACAGCCGATGTTCGAGTCGAACGTATGTTCGACTCGAACACGAAGCTCATCCCTACTCCCTACAAACAAGATTTAGCACAGAATAGCACACTGATAATTTCCACGAGTGTCCTTCTCTGTCCCTAAACTCAAGGATTGAAAATATGGAACAGCAAAATTGGTTTAGAACAGAATAGCACACTGACACTTTCCCTCACTGTCCTACTCTGTCCCTTCCTACAAACAAGATTTAGCACAGAATAGCACACTGATAATTTCCACGAGTGTCCTTCTCTGTCCCTAAACTCAAGGATTTGAAATATGGAACAGCAAAATTGGTTTAGAACAGAATAGCACACTGTCAGTTTCACTCACTGTACCTCTCTGTCCCTAAACTCAAGGATTGAAAATATGGTTCAGCAAAATTGGTTTAGAACAGAATAGCACACTGACACTTTCCCTCACTGTCCTACTCTGTCCCTCCCTACAAACAAGATTTAGCACAGAATAGCACACTGATAATTTCCACGAGTGTCCTTCTCTGTCCCTAAACTCAAGGATTGAAAATATGGAACAGCAAAATTGGTTTAGAACAGAATAGCACACTGACACTTTCCCTCACTGTCCTACTCTGTCCCTCCCTACAAACAAGATTTAGCACAGAATAGCACACTGATAATTGCCACGAGTGTCCTTCTCTGTCCCTAAACTCAAGGATTGAAAATATGGAACAGCAAAATTGGTTTAGAACAGAATTGCACACTGACACTTTCCCTCACTGTCCTACTCTGTCCCTCCCTACAAACAAGATTTAGCACAGAATAGCACACTGATAATTTCCACGAGTGTCCTTCTCTGTCCCTAAACTCAAGGATTGAAAATATGGAACAGCAAAATTGGTTTAGAACAGAATAGCACACTGACACTTTCCCTCACTGTCCTACTCTGTCCCTCCCTACAAACAAGATTTAGCACAGAATAGCACACTGATATTTTCCACGAGTGTCCTTCTCTGTCCCTAAACTCAAGGATTGAAAATATGGAACAGCAAAATTGGTTTAGAACAGAATAGCACACTGACACTTTCCCTCACTGTCCTACTCTGTCCCTCCCTACAAACAAGATTTAGCACAGAATAGCACACTGATAATTTCCACGAGTGTCCTTCTCTGTCCCTAAACTCAAGGATTGAAAATATGGAACAGCAAAATTGGTTTAGAACAGAATAGCACACTGACACTTTCCCTCACTGTCCTACTCTGTCCCTCCCTACAAACAAGATTTAACACAGAATAGCACACTGATAATTTCCACGAGTGTCCTTCTCTGTCCCTAAACTCAAGGATTGAAAATATGGAACAGCAAAATTGGTTTAGAACAGAATAGCACACTGACACTTTCCCTCACTGTCCTACTCTGTCCCTCCCTACAAATAAGATTAAGCACAGAATAGCACACTGATAATTGCCACAAGTGTCCTTCTCTGTCCCTAAACTCAAGGATTGAAAATATGGAACAGCAAAATTGGTTTAGAACAGAATAGCACACTGTCAGTTTCACTCACTGTACCTCTCTGTCCCTAAACTCAAGGAATGAAAATATGGTTCAGCAAAATTGGTTTAGAACAGAATAGCACACTGACACTTTCCCTCACTGTCCTACTCTGTCCCTCCCTACAAACAAGATTTAGCACAGAATAGCACACTGATAATTTCCACGAGTGTCCTTCTCTGTCCCTAAACTCAAGGATTGAAAATATGGAACAGCAAAATTGGTTTAGAACAGAATAGCACACTGACACTTTCCCTCACTGTCCTACTCTGTCCCTCCCTACAAACAAGATTTAGCACAGAATAGCACACTGATAATTTCCACGAGTGTCCTTCTCTGTCCCTAAACTCAAGGATTTGAAATATGGAACAGCAAAATTGGTTTAGAACAGAATAGCACACTGTCAGTTTCACTCACTGTACCTCTCTGTCCCTAAACTCAAGGATTGAAAATATGGTTCAGCAAAATTGGTTTAGAACAGAATAGCACACTGACACTTTCCCTCACTGTCCTACTCTGTCCCTCCCTACAAACAAGATTTAGCACAGAATAGCACACTGATAATTTCCACGAGTGTCCTTCTCTGTCCCTAAACTCAAGGATTGAAAATATTGAACAGCAAAATTGGTTTAGAACAGAATAGCACACTGACACTTTCCCTCACTGTCCTACTCTGTCCCTCCCTACAAACAAGATTTAGCACAGAATAGCACACTGACACTTTCCCTCACTGTACCTCTCTGTCCCTAAACTCAAGGATTGAAAATATGGTTCAGCAAGATTGGTTTAGAACAGAATAGCACACTGACACTTTCCCTCACTGTACCTCTCTGTCCCTACAAACAAGGATTAGCACAGAATAGCACACTGACACTTTCCCTCACTGTACCTCTCTGTCCCTACAAACAAGGATTAGAACAGAATAGCACACTGACACTTTCCCTCACTGTACCTCTCTGTCCCTACAAACAAGGTTTAGCACAGAATAACACACTGTCACTGACACTCTCCCTACCTATCCTTATTTGTCCCTAAACACAAGGAATCCAGGATTAGTAAAGGAAAAAAAATGACACTGTCCCTGCCTATGCTTCTCTTTCCCTGCTCCGGAACACACTACACAAGGCGGCCGCGCTGGCGGCCTTTTATAGTGTGGGGCGTGTACTAAACCCCCTCAGCAATAATTGGCCACAGGCATCCTGCCTGTGGCCAATCATTGCTCTCCTCGCTGCCGGCGCTGTGATTGGCCAAGCATGCGGGGTCACAGTGCATGCTTGGCCAATCACAGCGCCTGGATGACACTGCGATGGCGTAGTGCATTGTGGGCCGTTCGCGTCACTCGAATTTGGCGCAAACAGCCCAAATCGTTCGATCTTCGTCGAACGATCGAACAGCCGATGTTCGAGTCGAACGTATGTTCGACTCGAAAACGAAGCTCATCCCTACTTCTGGGCCACATCCTGACTGATGGCAGCCCATTCTTGCATAATCAATGCTTGGAGTTTGTCAGAATTTGTGTTTTTTTTTGTTTACTCGCCTCTTGAAGATTGACCACCTCAATGGGATTAAGGTATGGGGAGTTTCTTGGCCGTGGACCAAAAATGTTGATGTTTTGTTCCCCAAGCCACTTAGTTATCACTTTTGCCTTATGGCTCCATTATGCCGGAAAAGGCATTTCCTCACTAAACTTGAATGGTTGGGAGAAGTTGCTCTCGAAAAATGTTTTTGCACCATTCTTTATTCATGGCTGTGTTCTTAGGCAAAATTGTGAGTAAACCCAATCCTTTGGCCGAGAAGCAACCCCACAAATGAATGGTCTTAGGATGCTTTACTGTTGGCATGACACAGGACTGATGGTAGCGCTCACCTTTTCTTCTCCAGACAAGTTTTTTTCCAGATGCCCCGAACAATCGGAAAGGGGATTCATCAAAGAAAATGACTTTAGCCCAGTCCTCAGAAGTCCCTGTACCTTTTGCAGAATATCAGTCTGTGCCCGATGTTTTTCCTGGAGCGAAGTGGCTTATTTGCTGTCCTTAACACCAGGCCATCCTCCAAAAGTCTTTGCCTCACTGTGCATGCAGACACACTCACGTTTGCCTGCTGCCATTCCTGAGCAAGCTCTGCACTGGTGGTGCCCCGATCTCACAGCGGAATCAACTGAGGCGGTCCTGGCGCTTGCGGGACTTTCTTGGGCGCCTGAATCCTTCCTCATAACAATTGAACCCCTCTCCTTTAAAGTGGAGTTCCACCCTCTTTTTCAACTTTGTTGCATCTTCTTTATTACTGTCCCCTTAAGAATAAATGGCATATATTTTTTATTTTATTTTTAAAACTCACTGTTTTGTTGACCTTTTATTTCTTCTCCTGCCGCGGCCGCAGCCCCCCCCTAGCGTCATACACTGACCGCTATGCCTCCTGGGAGATGTTTGTCATCAATCCCAGGAGGCTCATCGCATTCCCATGTTCATGAAGGCACGCCCATCCTGCCCTCCCTTGGTCCGCCTGGTGTGTGTGACCACCTTCCTCCGCTCCTCCCTCCCTACCCAGCGAGCCTCAGCCTGTCACATCTCACACTGCACTGTGTGAGATGTGACCAGGGCCGGTGTTCTGCCGAATAAGTTCCCCAGGCAGAGGTGGAGGCGCTGAAGCGCCAGAGTGCTCCCCTCCCTCCTCCTTCTCCTCTCCTTGTACGTAGGCGACTCTCTCCGCCGATCACTGCCGCCGCCACTGCTGTGTTCCCTGCAGAAGCCCCCACCCTCCTCCCTCCTCCTCCTGTCAGTGGAGGAGAGCGAAACAGCCTGAGATCGGAGCGGCTGTCTCTGACCAGCCGCGCAGTGACGTTGCTGGGGGGGTCTGTACTAATGATGGAGGGGGTCAGTACTAATGATGGAGGGGAGGTGGTTTGTTCTGGGGGGGGGCAGTACTAATGATGGAGGGGGGTGGTTTGTTCTGGGGGGTCAGTACTAATGATGGAGGGGGGGTGGTTTGTTCTGGGGGGGTCAGTACTAATGATGGAGGGGGGGTGGTTTGTTCTGGGGGGGTCAGTACTAATGATGGAGGGGGTTGGTTTGTTCTGGGGGGTCAGTACTAATGATGGAGGGGGGGTGGTTTGTTCTGG
Organism: Rana muscosa; assembly: GCA_029206835.1. NCBI lineage: Eukaryota > Metazoa > Chordata > Amphibia > Anura > Ranidae > Rana > Rana muscosa. The sequence continues at coordinate 759,442,847 of CM055118.1, read as the reverse complement.
GGGGGTCAGTACTAATGATGGAGGGGGGGTGGTTTGTTCTGGTGGGTGTCTGTACTAATAGAGGGGGGTGGTTTGTTCTGGGGGGGTCAGTACTAATGATGGAGGGGGGTGGTTTGTTCTGGGGGGGTCAGTACTAATGATGGAGGGGGGTGGTTTGTTCTGGGGGGTCAGTACTAATAGAGGGGGGTGGTTTGTTCTGGGGTGGTCAGTACTAATGATGGAGGGGGGTGGTTTGTTCTGGGGGGGTCAGTACTAATGATGGAGGGGGGTGGTTTGTTCTGGGGGGGGTCAGTACTAATGATGGAGGGGGTGGTTTGTTCTGGGGGGGTCAGTACTAATGATGGAGGGGGGTGGTTTGTTCTGGGGGGTCAGTACTAATGATGGAGGGGGGGTGGTTTGTTCTGGGGGGGTCAGTACTAATGTTAGAGGGGGGTGGTTTGTTCTGGGGGGGGTCAGTACTAATGATGGAGGGGGGGTGGTTTGTTCTGGGGGTCAGTACTAATGATGGAGGGGGGTGGTTTGTTCTGGGGGGGTCAGTACTAATGATGGAGGGGGGTGTTTGTTCTGGGGGGGTCAGTACTAATGATGGAGGGGGGTGGTTTGTTCTGGGGGGTCAGTACTAATGATAGAGGGGGGTGGTTTGTTCTGGGGGGGTCATTACTAATGATGGAGGGGGTGGTTTGTTCTGGGGGGGTCAGTACTAATGATGGAGGGGGGGTGGTTTGTTCTGGGGGGGGTCAGTACTAATGATGGAGGGGGTGGTTTGTTCTGGGGGGGTCAGTACTAATGATGGAGGGGGGGTGGTTTGTTCTGGGGGGTCTGTACTAATGATGGAGGGGGGTGGTTTGTTCGGGGGGTCTGTACTGATAGAGGGGGGTGGTTTGTCCTGGAGGGGTCTGTACTAATAGAGGGTGGTGGTTTGTTCTGGGGGGGTCTGTATTAATGGAGGGGGGTGGTTTGTTCTGGGGGGTCTGTACTAATGGAGGGGGTGGTTTGTCCTGAGAGGGGGGCTGTACTAATGGAGGGGGTGGTTTGTCCTGAGAGGGGGTCTGTACTAATGGAGAGGGGTGTTTTTTCCTGAGGGGGGGTCTGTACTAATGGAGGGGGTGGTTTGTCCTGAGAGGGGGCTGTACTAATGGAGAGGGGTGTTTTTTCCTGAGAGGGGGGCTGTACTAATGGAGGGGGTGGTTTGTCCTGAGAGGGGGTCTGTACTAATGGAGGGGGTGGTTGGTCCTGTGGGGTTTGTGCTAATGGAGGGGGGTGGCTTGTTCTGGGGGGTCTGTACTAATGGAGGGGGGGAAAGCCACACAGCCTGGCGCCATCCCTGGCAGAGAAAGGAATGGAGTCATTGCCAGAATACAGATCTGGGCTCTACCCAGTGGAATCGCCACGGGCAATTCAGAGTGAGCAGACTCCTGATCAAAGGAACCGTTGTTGCTGTATCGCTGGGTCAGGTGAGAGGGCCAATCGGCCATTATCTACTAACGTCCATAGGAACTGCAGTCTCTGACCATCTCCTGTATCATGTCCGCAGTCTCTGACCATCTCCTGTACTATGTCTGCATAGATGCGATTCGATGTGCTGGGGGTGATGCAATGTGCTGTAAATGATGTGATTCGATGTGCTGGGGGTGATGCAATGTGCTGTAAATGATGTGATTCGATGTGCTGGGGGTGTTGCAATGTGCTGGGAGTGATGCGATTCGATGTGCTGGGGGTGTTGCAATGTGCTGTAAATGATGCGATTCTATGTGCTGGGGGTGATGCAATGTGCTGTAAATGATGTGATTCGATGTGCGGGGGGTGGTTTGTTCTGGGGGGGTCAGTACTAATGATGGAGGGGGGTGGTTTGTTCTGGGGGTCAGTACTAATGATGGAGGGGGGTGGTTTGTTCTGGGGGGGTCAGTACTAATGATGGAGGGGGGTGGTTTGTTCTGGGGGGGTCAGTACTAATGATGGAGGGGGGGTGGTTTGTTCTGGGGGGGTCAGTACTAATGTTGGAGGGGGGTGGTTTGGTCTGGGGGGTCAGTACTAATGATGGAGGGTGTGGTTTGTTCTGGGGGGTCTGTACTAATGATGGAGGGGGGTGGTTTGTTCGGGGGGGGTCTGTACTGATAGAGGGGGGTGGTTTGTCCTGGAGGGGTCTGTACTAATGGTGGGTGGTGGTTTGTTCTGGGGGGGTATGTATTAATGGAGGGGGGTGGTTTGTTCTGGGGGGTCTGTACTAATGGAGGGGGTGGTTTGTCCTGAAAGGGGGGCTGTACTAATGGAGGGGGTGGTTTGTCCTGAGAGGGGGTCTGTACTAATTGAGAGGGGTGGTTTTTCCTGAGAGGGGGGCTGTACTAATGGAGGGGGTGGTTTGTCCTGAGAGGGGGGCTGTACTAATGGAGAGGGGTGTTTTTTCCTGAGAGGGGGGCTGTACTAATGGAGGGGGTGTTTTTTCCTGAGAGGGGGGTCTTTACTAATGGAGGGGGTGGTTGGTCCTGTGGGGTTTGTGCTAATGGAGGGGGGTGGTTTGTTCTGGGGGGTCTGTACTAATAGAGGGGGGAAAGCCACACAGCCTGGCGCCATCCCTGGCAGAGAAAGGAATGGAGTCATTGCCAGAATACAGATCTGGGCTCTACCCAGTGGAGTCGCCACGGGCAATTCAGAGTGAGCAGACTCCTGATCAAAGGAACCGTTGTTGCTGTATCGCTGGGTCAGGTGAGAGGGCCAATCGGCCATTATCTACTAACGTCCATAGAACTGCAGTCTCTGACCATCTCCTGTATCATGTCCGCAGTCTCTGACCATCTCCTGTACTATGTCTGCATAGATGCGATTCGATGTGCTGGGGTGATGCAATGTGCTGTAAATGATGTGATTCGATGTGCTGGGGGTGATGCAATGTGCTGTAAATGATGCGATTCGATGTGCTGGGGGTGTTGCAATGTGCTGGGAGTGATGCGATTCGATGTGCTGGGGGTGTTGCAATGTGCTGTAAATGATGCGATTCTATGTGCTGGGGGTGATGCAATGTGCTGTAAATGATGCGATTCGATGTGCTGGGGGTGTTGCAATGTGCTGTAAATGATGCCATTCGATGTGCTAGGGGTGTTGCAATGTGCTGTGAGTGATGCGATTCGATGTGCTGGGGGTGATGCAATGTGCTGTAAATGATGCGATTCGATGTGCTGGGGGTGATGCAATGTGCTGTAAATGATGCGATTTGATGTGCTGGGGTTGTTGCAATGTGCTGTAAATGATGCGATTCGATGTGCTGGGGGTGATGCAATGTGCTGTAAATGATGCGATTCGATGTGCTGGGGGTGTTGCAATGTGCTGTAAATTATGCGATTCGATGTGCTGGGGGTGTTGCAATGTGCTGTAAATGATGCAATTCGATGTGCTGGGGGTGTTGCAATGTGCTGTAAATGATGCGATTCGATGTGCTTGGGGTGTTGCAATGTGCTGTAAATGATGCGATGCAATGTGCTGTGAGTGATGCGATTCGATGTGCTGGGGGTGTTGCAATGTGCTGTAAATGATGCGATTCGATGTGCTAGGGGTGTTGCAATGTGCTGTATGTGATGCGATTCGATGTGCTGGGGGTGTTGCAATGTGCTGTAAATGATGCGATTCGATGTGCTGGGGGTGATGCAATGTGCTGTAAATGATGCGATTCGATGTGCTGGGGGTGATGCAATGTGCTGTAAATGATGCGATTCAATGTGCTGGGGGTGTTGCAATGTGCTGTAAATGATGCGATTCGATGTGCTGGGGGTGTTGCAATGTTCTGTAAATTATGCAATTCGATGTGCTGGGGGTGATGCAATGTGCTGTAATTGATGCGATTCGATGTGCTGGGGGTGTTGCAATGTGCTGTAAATGATGCAATTCGATGTTCTGGGGGTGTTGCAATGTGCTGTAAATGATGCGATTCGATGTGCTGGGGGTGTTGCAATGTGCTGTAAATGATGCGATGCAATGTGCTGTGAGTGATGCGATTCGATGTGCTGGGGGTGTTGCAATGTGCTGTAAATGATGCGATTCGATGTGCTAGGGGTGTTGCAATGTGCTGTATATGATGCAATTCGATGTGCTGGGGGTGATGCAATGTGCTGTAAATGATGTGATTCGATGTGCTGGGGGTGATGCAATGTGCTGTAAATGATGTGATTCAATGTGCTGGGGGTGTTGCAATGTGCTGTAAATGATGCGATTTGATGTGCTGGGCGTGTTGCAATGTTCTGTAAATTATGCGATTCGATGTGCTGGGGGTGATGCAATGTGCTGTAAATGATGCGATTCGATGTGCTGGGGGTGTTGCAATGTGCTGTAAATGATGCGATTCGATGTGCTGGGGGTGTTGCAATGTGCTGTGAGTGATGCGATTCGATGTGCTGGGGGTGTTGCAATGTGCTGTAATGATGCGATTCGATGTGCTGGGGTGTTGCAATGTGCTTTAAATGATGCGATTCGATGTGCTGGGGTGTTGCAATGTGCTTTAAATGATGCGATTCGATGTGCTGGGGGTGATGCAATGTGCTGTAAATGATGCGATTCGATGTGCTGGGGGTGATGCAATGTGCTGTAAATGATACGATTCGATGTGCTGGGGGTGTTGCAATGTGCTGTAAATGATGCGATTCGATGTGCTTGGGGTGTTGCAATGTGCTGTAAATGATGCGATGCAATGTGCTGTGAGTGATGCGATTCGATGTGCTGGGGGTGTTGCAATGTGCTGTAAATGATGCGATTCGATGTGCTAGGGGTGTTGCAATGTGCTGTATATGATGCGATTCGATGTGCTGGGGGTGTTGCAATGTGCTGTAAATGATGCGATTCGATGTGCTGGGGGTGATGCAATGTGCTGTAAATGATGCAATTCGATGTGCTGGGGGTGATGCAATGTGCTGTAAATGATGCGATTCAATGTGCTGGGGGTGTTGCAATGTGCTGTAAATGATGCGATTCGATGTGCTGGGGGTGTTGCAATGTTCTGTAAATTATGCGATTCGATGTGCTGGGGGTGATGCAATGTGCAGTAAATGATGCGATTCGATGTGCTGGGGGTGTTGCAATGTGCTGTAAATGATGCAATTCGATGTTCTGGGGGTGTTGCAATGTGCTGTAAATGATGCGATTCGATGTGCTGGGGGTGTTGCAATGTGCTGTAAATGATGCGATGCAATGTGCTGTGAGTGATGCGATTCGATGTGCTGGGGGTGTTGCAATGTGCTGTAAATGATGCGATTCGATGTGCTAGGGGTGTTGCAATGTGCTGTATATGATGCGATTCGATGTGCTGGGGGTGTTGCAATGTGCTGTAAATGATGCGATTCGAAGTGCTGGGGGTGATGCAATGTGCTGTAAATGATGCGATTCGATGTGCTGGGGGTGATGCAATGTGCTGTAAATGATGCGATTCGATGTGCTGGGGGTGTTGCAATGTGCTGTAAATGATGCGATTCGATGTGCTTGGGGTGTTGCAATGTGCTGTAAATGATGCGATGCAATGTGCTGTGAGTGATGCGATTCGATGTGCTGGGGGTGTTGCAATGTGCTGTAAATGATGCGATTCGATGTGCTGGGGGTGATGCAATGTGCTGTAAATGATGCGATTCGATGTGCTGGGGGTGTTGCAATGTGCTGTAAATGATGCAATTCGATGTTCTGGGGGTGTTGCAATGTGCTGTAAATGATGCGATTCGATGTGCTGGGGGTGTTGCAATGTGCTGTAAATGATGCGATGCAATGTGCTGTGAGTGATGCGATTCGATGTGCTGGGGGTGTTGCAATGTGCTGTAAATGATGCGATTCGATGTGCTAGGGGTGTTGCAATGTGCTGTATATGATGCGATTCGATGTGCTGGGGGTGTTGCAATGTGCTGTAAATGATGCGATTCGAAGTGCTGGGGGTGATGCAATGTGCTGTAAATGATGCGATTCGATGTGCTGGGGGTGATGCAATGTGCTGTAAATGATGCGATTCGATGTGCTGGGGGTGTTGCAATGTGCTGTAAATGATGCGATTCGATGTGCTTGGGGTGTTGCAATGTGCTGTAAATGATGCGATGCAATGTGCTGTGAGTGATGCGATTCGATGTGCTGGGGGTGTTGCAATGTGCTGTAAATGATGCGATTCGATGTGCTGGGGGTGATGCAATGTGCTGTAAATGATGCGATTCGATGTGCTGGGGGTGTTGCAATGTGCTGTAAATGATGCAATTCGATGTGCTGGGGGTGTTGCAATGTGCTGTAAATGATGCGATGCAATGTGCTGTGAGTGATGTGATTCGATGTGCTGGGGGTGATGCAATGTGCTGTAAATGATGCGATTCGATGTGCTGGGGGTGTTGCAATGTGCTGGGAGTGATGCGATTCGATGTGCTGGGGGTGTTGCAATGTGCTGTAAATGATGCGATTCGATGTGCTAGGGGTGTTGCAATGTGCTGTATATGATGCGATTCGATGTGCTGGGGGTGTTGCAATGTGCTGTAAATGATGCGATTCGATGTGCTGGGGGTGATGCAATGTGCTGTAAATGATGCGATTCAATGTGCTGGGGGTGTTGCAATGTGCTGTAAATGATGCGATTCGATGTGCTGGGGGTGTTGCAATGTTCTGTAAATTATGCGATTCGATGTGCTGGGGGTGATGCAATGTGCTGTAAATGATGCGATTCGATGTGCTGGGGGTGTTGCAATGTGCTGTAAATGATGCAATTCGATGTGCTGGGGGTGTTGCAATGTGCTGTAAATGATGCGATTCGATGTGCTGGGGGTGTTGCAATGTGCTGTAAATGATGCGATGCAATGTGCTGTGAGTGATGCGATTCGATGTGCTGGGGGTGTTGCAATGTGCTGTAAATGATGTGATTCGATGTGCTAGGGGTGTTGCAATGTGCTGTATATGATGCGATTCGATGTGCTGGGGGTGTTGCAATGTTCTGTAAATGGTGCGATTCTATGTGCTGGGGGTGATGCAATGTGCTGTAAATGATGCGATTCGATGTGCTGGGGGTGATGCAATGTGCTGTAAATGATGCGATTCAATGTGCTGGGGGTGTTGCAATGTGCTGTAAATGATGCGATTCGATGTGCTGGGGGTGTTGCAATGTTCTGTAAATTATGCGATTCAATGTGCTGGGGGTGATGCAATGTGCTGTAAATGATGCGATTCGATGTGCTGGGGGTGTTGCAATGTGCTGTAAATGATGCGATTCGATGTGCTGGGGGTGTTGCAATGTGCTGTGAGTGATGCGATTCGATGTGCTGGGAGTGTTGCAATGTGCTGTAATGATGCGATTCGATGTGCTGGGGGTGATGCAATGTGCTGTAAATGATGCGATTCGATGTGCTGGGGGTGTTGCAATGTGCTGTAATGATGCGATTCGATGTGCTGGGGTGTTGCAATGTGCTTTAAATGATGCGATTCGATGTGCTGGGGGTGATGCAATGTGCTGTAAATGATGCGATTCGATGTGCTGGGGGTGTTGCAATGTGCTGTAATGATGCGATTCGATGTGCTGGGGGTGTTGCAATGTGCTGTAAATGATGCGATTCGATGTGCTGGGGGTGTTGCAATGTGCTGTGAGTGATGCGATTCGATGTGCTGGGAGTGTTGCAATGTGCTGTAATGATGCGATTCGATGTGCTGGGAGTGTTGCAATGTGCTGTAATGATGCGATTCGATGTGCTGGGGGTGTTGCAATGTGCTGTAATGATGCGATTCGATGTGCTGGGGTGTTGCAATGTGCTTTAAATGATGCGATTCGATGTGCTGGGGGTGATGCAATGTGCTGTAAATGATGCGATTCGATGTGCTGGGGGTGATGCAATGTGCTGTAAATGATGCGATTCGATGTGCTGGGGGTGTTGCAATGTGCTGTAAATGATTCGATTCGATGTGCTTGGGGTGTTGCAATGTGCTGTAAATGATGCGATGCAATGTGCTGTGAGTGATGCGATTCGATGTGCTGGGGGTGTTGCAATGTGCTGTAAATGATGCGATTCGATGTGCTAGGGGTGTTGCAATGTGCTGTATATGATGCGATTCGATTTGCTGGGGGTGTTGCAATGTGCTGTAAATGATGCGATTCGATGTGCTGGGGGTGATGCAATGTGCTGTAAATGATGCGATTCGATGTGCTGGGGGTGATGCAATGTGCTGTAAATGATGCGATTCAATGTGCTGGGGGTGTTGCAATGTGCTGTAAATGATGTGATTCGATGTGCTGGGGGTGTTGCAATGTTCTGTAAATTATGCGATTCAATGTGCTGGGGGTGATGCAATGTGCTGTAAATTATGCGATTCGATGTGCTGGGGGTGTTGCAATGTGCTGTAAATGATGCGATTCGATGTGCTGGGGGTGTTGCAATGTGCTGTAAATGATGCAATTCGATGTGCTGGGGGTGTTGCAATGTGCTGTAAATGATGCGATTCGATGTGCTGGGGGTGTTGCAATGTGCTGTAAATGATGCGATGCAATGTGCTGTGAGTGATGCGATTCGATGTGCTGGGGGTGTTGCAATGTGCTGTAAATGATGTGATTCGATGTGCTAGGGGTGTTGCAATGTGCTGTATATGATGCGATTCGATGTGCTGGGGGTGTTGCAATGTTCTGTAAATGGTGCGATTCTATGTGCTGGGGGTGATGCAATGTGCTGTAAATGATGCGATTCGATGTGCTGGGGGTGATGCAATGTGCTGTAAATGATGCGATTTAATGTGCTGGGGGTGTTGCAATGTGCTGTAAATGATGCGATTCGATGTGCTGGGGGTGTTGCAATGTTCTGTAAATTATGCGATTCAATGTGCTGGGGGTGATGCAATGTGCTGTAAATGATGCGATTCGATGTGCTGGGGGTGTTGCAATGTGCTGTAAATGATGCGATTCGATGTGCTGGGGGTGTTGCAATGTGCTGTGAGTGATGCGATTCGATGTGCTGGGAGTGTTGCAATGTGCTGTAATGATGCGATTCGATGTGCTGGGGGTGATGCAATGTGCTGTAAATGATGCGATTCGATGTGCTGGGGGTGTTGCAATGTGCTGTAATGATGCGATTCGATGTGCTGGGGTGTTGCAATGTGCTTTAAATGATGCGATTCGATGTGCTGGGGGTGATGCAATGTGCTGTAAATGATGCGATTCGATGTGCTGGGGGTGTTGCAATGTGCTGTAATGATGCGATTCGATGTGCTGGGGGTGTTGCAATGTGCTGTAAATGATGCGATTCGATGTGCTGGGGGTGTTGCAATGTGCTGTGAGTGATGCGATTCGATGTGCTGGGAGTGTTGCAATGTGCTGTAATGATGCGATTCGATGTGCTGGGAGTGTTGCAATGTGCTGTAATGATGCGATTCGATGTGCTGGGGGTGTTGCAATGTGCTGTAATGATGCGATTCGATGTGCTGGGGTGTTGCAATGTGCTTTAAATGATGCGATTCGATGTGCTGGGGGTGATGCAATGTGCTGTAAATGATGCGATTCGATGTGCTGAGGGTGATGCAATGTGCTGTAAATGATGCGATTCGATGTGCTGGGGGTGTTGCAATGTGCTGTAAATGATGCGATTCGATGTGCTTGGGGTGTTGCAATGTGCTGTAAATGATTCGATGCAATGTGCTGTGAGTGATGCGATTCGATGTGCTGGGGGTGTTGCAATGTGCTGTAAATGATGCGATTCGATGTGCTAGGGGTGTTGCAATGTGCTGTATATGATGCGATTCGATGTGCTGGGGGTGTTGCAATGTGCTGTAAATTATGCGATTCGATGTGCTGGGGGTGATGCAATGTGCTGTAAATGATGCGATTCGATGTGCTGGGGGTGATGCAATGTGCTGTAAATGATGCGATTCAATGTGCTGGGGGTGTTGCAATGTGCTGTAAATGATGCGATTCGATGTGCTGGGGTGTTGCAATGTTCTGTAAATTATGCGATTCGATGTGCTGGGGGTGTTGCAATGTGCTGTGAGTGATGCGATTCGATGTGCTGGGAGTGTTGCAATGTGCTGTAATGATGCGATTCGATGTGCTGGGGGTGATGCAATGTGCTGTAAATGATGCGATTCGATGTGCTGGGGGTGTTGCAATGTGCTGTAATGATGCGATTCGATGTGCTGGGGTGTTGCAATGTGCTTAAATTGATGCGATTCGATGTGCTGGGGGTGATGCAATGTGCTGTAAATGATGCGATTCGATGTGCTGGGGGTGTTGCAATGTGCTGTAATGATGCGATTCGATGTGCTGGGGGTGTTGCAATGTGCTGTAAATGATGCGATTCGATGTGCTGGGGGTGTTGCAATGTGCTGTGAGTGATGCGATTCGATGTGCTGGGAGTGTTGCAATGTGCTGTAATGATGCGATTCGATGTGCTGGGAGTGTTGCAATGTGCTGTAATGATGCGATTCGATGTGCTGGGGGTGTTGCAATGTGCTGTAATGATGCGATTCGATGTGCTGGGGTGTTGCAATGTGCTTTAAATGATGCGATTCGATGTGCTGGGGGTGATGCAATGTGCTGTAAATGATGCGATTCGATGTGCTGAGGGTGATGCAATGTGCTGTAAATGATGCGATTCGATGTGCTGGGGGTGTTGCAATGTGCTGTAAATGATGCGATTCGATGTGCTTGGGGTGTTGCAATGTGCTGTAAATGATTCGATGCAATGTGCTGTGAGTGATGCGATTCGATGTGCTGGGGGTGTTGCAATGTGCTGTAAATGATGCGATTCGATGTGCTAGGGGTGTTGCAATGTGCTGTATATGATGCGATTCGATGTGCTGGGGGTGTTGCAATGTGCTGTAAATTATGCGATTCGATGTGCTGGGGGTGATGCAATGTGCTGTAAATGATGCGATTCGATGTGCTGGGGGTGATGCAATGTGCTGTAAATGATGCGATTCAATGTGCTGGGGGTGTTGCAATGTGCTGTAAATGATGCGATTCGATGTGCTGGGGTGTTGCAATGTTCTGTAAATTATGCGATTCGATGTGCTGGGGGTGATGCAATGTGCTGTAAATGATGCGATTCGATGTGCTGGGGGTGTTGCAATGTGCTGTAAATGATGCAATTCGATGTTCTGGGGGTGTTGCAATGTGCTGTAATTGATGCGATTCGATGTGCTGGGGGTGTTGCAATGTGCTGTAAATGATGCGATGCAATGTGCTGTGAGTGATGCGATTCGATGTGCTGGGGGTGTTGCAATGTGCTGTAAATGATGCGATTCGATGTGCTAGGGGTGTTGCAATGTGCTGTATATGATGCGATTCGATGTGCTGGGGGTGTTGCAATGTGCTGTAAATGATGCGATTCGATGTGCTGGGGGTGATGCAATGTGCTGTAAATGATGCGATTCGATGTGCTGGGGGTGATGCAATGTGCTGTAAATGATGCGATTCGATGTGCTGGGGGTGTTGCAATGTGCTGTAAATGATGCAATTCGATGTGCTTGGGGTGTTGCAATGTGCTGTAAATGATGCGATGCAATGTGCTGTGAGTGATGCGATTCGATGTGCTGGGGGTGTTGCAATGTGCTGTAAATGATGCGATTCGATGTGCTGGGGGTGTTGCAATGTGCTGTAAATTATGCGATGCAATGTGCTGTGAGTGATGCGATTCGATGTGCTGGGGGTGATGCAATGTGCTGTAAATGATGCGATTTGATGTGCTGGGGGTGTTGCAATGTGCTGGGAGTGATGCGATTTGATGTGCTGGGGGTGTTGCAATGTGCTGTAAATGATGTGATTCGATGTGCTGGGGGTGATGCAATGTGCTGTAAATGATGCGATTCGATGTGCTGGGGGTGTTGCAATGTGCTGGGAGTGATGCGATTCGATGTGCTGGGGGTGTTGCAATGTGCTGTAAATGATGCGATTCTATGTGCTGGGGGTGATGCAATGTGCTGTAAATGATGCGATTCGATGTGCTGGGGGTGTTGCAATGTGCTGTAAATGATGCGATTTGATGTGCTAGGGGTGTTGCAATGTGCTGTGAGTGATGCGATTCGATGTGCTGGGGGTGATGCAATGTGCTGTAAATGATGCAATTCGATGTGCTGGGGGTGATGCAATGTGCTGTAAATGATGTGATTCGATGTGCTGGGGTTGTTGCAATGTGCTGTAAATGATGCGATTCGATGTGCTGGGGGTGATGCAATGTGCTGTAAATGATGCGATTCGATGTGCTGGGGGTGTTGCAATGTGCTGTAAATTATGCGATTCGATGTGCTGGGGTGTTGCAGAGTGCTGTAAATGATGCAATTCGATGTGCTGGGGGTGTTGCAATGTGCTGTAAATGATGCGATTCGATGTGCTGGGGGTGTTGCAATGTGCTGTAAATGATGCGATGCAATGTGCTGTGAGTGATGCGATTCGATGTGCTGGGGGTGTTGCAATGTGCTGTAAATGATGCGATTCGATGTGCTAGGGGTGTTGCAATGTGCTGTATATGATGCGATTCGATGTGCTGGGGGTGTTGCAATGTGCTGTAAATGATGCGATTCGATGTGCTGGGGGTGATGCAATGTGCTGTAAATGATGCGATTCGATGTGCTGGGGGTGATGCAATGTGCTGTAAATGATGCGATTCAATGTGCTGGGGGTGTTGCAATGTGCTGTAAATGATGCGATTCGATGTGCTGGGGGTGTTGCAATGTTCTGTAAATTATGCGATTCGATGTGCTGGGGGTGATGCAATGTGCTGTAAATGATGCGATTCGATGTGCTGGGGATGTTGCAATGTGCTGTAAATGATGCAATTCGATGTGCTGGGGGTGTTGCAATGTGCTGTAAATGATGCGATTCGATGTGGGGGGGGTGTTGCAATGTGCTGTAAATGATGCGATGCAATGTGCTGTGAGTGATGCGATTCGATGTGCTGGGGGTGTTGCAATGTGCTGTAAATGATGTGATTCGATGTGCTAGGGGTGTTGCAATGTGCTGTATATGATGCGATTCGATGTGCTGGGGGTGTTGCAATGTTCTGTAAATGGTGCGATTCTATGTGCTGGGGGTGATGCAATGTGCTGTAAATGATGCGATTCGATGTGCTGGGGGTGATGCAATGTGCTGTAAATGATGCGATTCAATGTGCTGGGGGTGTTGCAATGTGCTGTAAATGATGCGATTCGATGTGCTGGGGGTGTTGCAATGTTCTGTAAATTATGCGATTCAATGTGCTGGGGGTGATGCAATGTGCTGTAAATGATGCGATTCGATGTGCTGGGGGTGTTGCAATGTGCTGTAAATGATGCGATTCGATGTGCTGGGGGTGTTGCAATGTGCTGTGAGTGATGCGATTCGATGTGCTGGGAGTGTTGCAATGTGCTGTAATGATGCGATTCGATGTGCTGGGGGTGATGCAATGTGCTGTAAATGATGCGATTCGATGTGCTGGGGGTGTTGCAATGTGCTGTAATGATGCGATTCGATGTGCTGGGGTGTTGCAATGTGCTTTAAATGATGCGATTCGATGTGCTGGGGGTGATGCAATGTGCTGTAAATGATGCGATTCGATGTGCTGGGGGTGTTGCAATGTGCTGTAATGATGCGATTCGATGTGCTGGGGGTGTTGCAATGTGCTGTAAATGATGCGATTCGATGTGCTGGGGGTGTTGCAATGTGCTGTGAGTGATGCGATTCGATGTGCTGGGAGTGTTGCAATGTGCTGTAATGATGCGATTCGATGTGCTGGGAGTGTTGCAATGTGCTGTAATGATGCGATTTGATGTGCTGGGGGTGTTGCAATGTGCTGTAATGATGCGATTCGATGTGCTGGGGTGTTGCAATGTGCTTTAAATGATGCGATTCGATGTGCTGGGGGTGATGCAATGTGCTGTAAATGATGCGATTCGATGTGCTGGGGGTGATGCAATGTGCTGTAAATGATGCGATTCGATGTGCTGGGGGTGTTGCAATGTGCTGTAAATGATTCGATTCGATGTGCTTGGGGTGTTGCAATGTGCTGTAAATGATGCGATGCAATGTGCTGTGAGTGATGCGATTCGATGTGCTGGGGGTGTTGCAATGTGCTGTAAATGATGCAATTCGATGTGCTAGGGGTGTTGCAATGTGCTGTAAATGATGCGATTCGATTTGCTGGGGGTGTTGCAATGTGCTGTAAATGATGCGATTCGATGTGCTGGGGGTGATGCAATGTGCTGTAAATGATGCGATTCGATGTGCTGGGGGTGATGCAATGTGCTGTAAATGATGCGATTCAATGTGCTGGGGGTGTTGCAATGTGCTGTAAATGATGCGATTCGATGTGCTGGGGGTGTTGCAATGTTCTGTAAATTATGCGATTCGATGTGCTGGGGGTGATGCAATGTGCTGTAAATGATGCGATTCGATGTGCTGGGGGTGTTGCAATGTGCTGTAAATGATGCGATTCGATGTGCTGGGGGTGTTGCAATGTGCTGTAAATGATGCAATTCGATGTGCTGGGGGTGTTGCAATGTGCTGTAAATGATGCGATTCGATGTGCTGGGGGTGTTGCAATGTGCTGTAAATGATGCGATGCAATGTGCTGTGAGTGATGCGATTCGATGTGCTGGGGGTGTTGCAATGTGCTGTAAATGATGTGATTCGATGTGCTAGGGGTGTTGCAATGTGCTGTATATGATGCGATTCGATGTGCTGGGGGTGTTGCAATGTTCTGTAAATGGTGCGATTCTATGTGCTGGGGGTGATGCAATGTGCTGTAAATGATGCGATTCGATGTGCTGGGGGTGATGCAATGTGCTGTAAATGATGCGATTTAATGTGCTGGGGGTGTTGCAATGTGCTGTAAATGATGCGATTCGATGTGCTGGGGGTGTTGCAATGTTCTGTAAATTATGCGATTCAATGTGCTGGGGGTGATGCAATGTGCTGTAAATGATGCGATTCGATGTGCTGGGGGTGTTGCAATGTGCTGTAAATGATGCGATTCGATGTGCTGGGGGTGTTGCAATGTGCTGTGAGTGATGCGATTCGATGTGCTGGGAGTGTTGCAATGTGCTGTAATGATGCGATTCGATGTGCTGGGGGTGATGCAATGTGCTGTAAATGATGCGATTCGATGTGCTGGGGGTGTTGCAATGTGCTGTAATGATGCGATTCGATGTGCTGGGGTGTTGCAATGTGCTTTAAATGATGCGATTCGATGTGCTGGGGGTGATGCAATGTGCTGTAAATGATGCGATTCGATGTGCTGGGGGTGTTGCAATGTGCTGTAATGATGCGATTCGATGTGCTGGGGGTGTTGCAATGTGCTGTAAATGATGCGATTCGATGTGCTGGGGGTGTTGCAATGTGCTGTGAGTGATGCGATTCGATGTGCTGGGAGTGTTGCAATGTGCTGTAATGATGCGATTCGATGTGCTGGGAGTGTTGCAATGTGCTGTAATGATGCGATTCGATGTGCTGGGGGTGTTGCAATGTGCTGTAATGATGCGATTCGATGTGCTGGGCTGTTGCAATGTGCTTTAAATGATGCGATTCGATGTGCTGGGGGTGATGCAATGTGCTGTAAATGATGCGATTCGATGTGCTGGGGGTGATGCAATGTGCTGTAAATGATGCGATTCGATGTGCTGGGGGTGTTGCAATGTGCTGTAAATGATGCGATTCGATGTGCTTGGGGTGTTGCAATGTGCTGTAAATGATTCGATGCAATGTGCTGTGAGTGATGCGATTCGATGTGCTGGGGGTGTTGCAATGTGCTGTAAATGATGCGATTCGATGTGCTAGGGGTGTTGCAATGTGCTGTATATGATGCGATTCGATGTGCTGGGGGTGTTGCAATGTGCTGTAAATGATGCGATTCGATGTGCTGGGGGTGATGCAATGTGCTGTAAATGATGCGATTCGATGTGCTGGGGGTGATGCAATGTGCTGTAAATGATGCGATTCAATGTGCTGGGGGTGTTGCAATGTGCTGTAAATGATGCGATTCGATGTGCTGGGGGTGTTGCAATGTTCTGTAAATTATGCGATTCGATGTGCTGGGGGTGATGCAATGTGCTGTAAATGATGCGATTCGATGTGCTGGGGGGTGTTGCAATGTGCTGTAAATGATGCAATTCGATGTTCTGGGGGTGTTGCAATGTGCTGTAATTGATGCGATTCGATGTGCTGGGGGTGTTGCAATGTGCTGTAAATGATGCGATGCAATGTGCTGTGAGTGATGCGATTCGATGTGCTGGGGGTGTTGCAATGTGCTGTAAATGATGCGATTCGATGTGCTAGGGGTGTTGCAATGTGCTGTATATGATGCGATTCGATGTGCTGGGGGTGTTGCAATGTGCTGTAAATGATGCGATTCGATGTGCTGGGGGTGATGCAATGTGCTGTAAATGATGCGATTCGATGTGCTGGGGGTGATGCAATGTGCTGTAAATGATGCGATTCGATGTGCTGGGGGTGTTGCAATGTGCTGTAAATGATGCGATTCGATGTGCTTGGGGTGTTGCAATGTGCTGTAAATGATGTGATGCAATGTGCTGTGAGTGATGCGATTCGATGTGCTGGGGGTGTTGCAATGTGCTGTAAATGATGCGATTCGATGTGCTGGGGGTGTTGCAATGTGCTGTAAATTATGCGATGCAATGTGCTGTGAGTGATGCGATTCGATGTGCTGGGGGTGATGCAATGTGCTGTAAATGATGCGATTCGATGTGCTGGGGGTGTTGCAATGTGCTGGGAGTGATGCGATTTGATGTGCTGGGGGTGTTGCAATGTGCTGTAAATGATGTGATTCGATGTGCTGGGGGTGATGCAATGTGCTGTAAATGATGCGATTCGATGTGCTGGGGGTGTTGCAATGTGCTGGGAGTGATGCGATTCGATGTGCTGGGGGTGTTGCAATGTGCTGTAAATGATGCGATTCTATGTGCTGGGGGTGATGCAATGTGCTGTAAATGATGCGATTCGATGTGCTGGGGGTGTTGCAATGTGCTGTAAATGATGCGATTTGATGTGCTGGGGGTGTTGCAATGTGCTGTGAGTGATGCGATTCGATGTGCTGGGGGTGATGCAATGTGCTGTAAATGATGCAATTCGATGTGCTGGGGGTGATGCAATGTGCTGTAAATGATGTGATTCGATGTGCTGGGGTTGTTGCAATGTGCTGTAAATGATGCGATTCGATGTGCTGGGGGTGATGCAATGTGCTGTAAATGATGCGATTCGATGTGCTGGGGGTGTTGCAATGTGCTGTAAATTATGCGATTCGATGTGCTGGGGTGTTGCAGAGTGCTGTAAATGATGCAATTCGATGTGCTGGGGGTGTTGCAATGTGCTGTAAATGATGCGATTCGATGTGCTGGGGGTGTTGCAATGTGCTGTAAATGATGCGATGCAATGTGCTGTGAGTGATGCGATTCGATGTGCTGGGGGTGTTGCAATGTGCTGTAAATGATGCGATTCGATGTGCTAGGGGTGTTGCAATGTGCTGTATATGATGCGATTCGATGTGCTGGGGGTGTTGCAATGTGCTGTAAATGATGCGATTCGATGTGCTGGGGGTGATGCAATGTGCTGTAAATGATGCGATTCGATGTGCTGGGGGTGATGCAATGTGCTGTAAATGATGCGATTCAATGTGCTGGGGGTGTTGCAATGTGCTGTAAATGATGCGATTCGATGTGCTGGGGGTGTTGCAATGTTCTGTAAATTATGCGATTCGATGTGCTGGGGGTGATGCAATGTGCTGTAAATGATGCGATTCGATGTGCTGGGGGTGTTGCAATGTGCTGTAAATGATGCAATTCGATGTGCTGGGGGTGTTGCAATGTGCTGTAAATGATGCGATTCGATGTGCTGGGGGTGTTGCAATGTGCTGTAAATGATGCGATGCAATGTGCTGTGAGTGATGCGATTCGATGTGCTGGGGGTGTTGCAATGTGCTGTAAATGATGTGATTCGATGTGCTAGGGGTGTTGCAATGTGCTGTATATGATGCGATTCGATGTGCTGGGGGTGTTGCAATGTTCTGTAAATGTTGCGATTCTATGTGCTGGGGGTGATGCAATGTGCTGTAAATGATGCGATTCGATGTGCTGGGGGTGATGCAATGTGCTGTAAATGATGCGATTCAATGTGCTGGGGGTGTTGCAATGTGCTGTAAATGATGCGATTCAATGTGCTGGGGGTGTTGCAATGTTCTGTAAATTATGCGATTCAATGTGCTGGGGGTGATGCAATGTGCTGTAAATGATGCGATTCGATGTGCTGGGGGTGTTGCAATGTGCTGTAAATGATGCGATTCGATGTGCTGGGGGTGTTGCAATGTGCTGTGAGTGATGCGATTCGATGTGCTGGGAGTGTTGCAATGTGCTGTAATGATGCGATTCGATGTGCTGGGGGTGATGCAATGTGCTGTAAATGATGCGATTCGATGTGCTGGGGGTGATGCAATGTGCTGTAAATGATGCGATGCAATGTGCTGTGAGTGATGCGATTCGATGTGCTGGGGGTGTTGCAATGTGCTGTAAATGATGTGATTCGATGTGCTAGGGGTGTTGCAATGTGCTGTATATGATGCGATTCGATGTGCTGGGGGTGTTGCAATGTTCTGTAAATGGTGCGATTCTATGTGCTGGGGGTGATGCAATGTGCTGTAAATGATGCGATTCGATGTGCTGGGGGTGATGCAATGTGCTGTAAATGATGCGATTCAATGTGCTGGGGGTGTTGCAATGTGCTGTAAATGATGCGATTCGATGTGCTGGGGGTGTTGCAATGTTCTGTAAATTATGCGATTCAATGTGCTGGGGGTGATGCAATGTGCTGTAAATGATGCGATTCGATGTGCTGGGGGTGTTGCAATGTGCTGTAAATGATGCGATTCGATGTGCTGGGGGTGTTGCAATGTGCTGTGAGTGATGCGATTCGATGTGCTGGGAGTGTTGCAATGTGCTGTAATGATGCGATTCGATGTGCTGGGGGTGATGCAATGTGCTGTAAATGATGCGATTCGATGTGCTGGGGGTGATGCAATGTGCTGTAAATGATGCGATTCGATGTGCTGGGGGTGATGCAATGTGCTGTAAATGATGCGATTCGATGTGCTGGGGGTGTTGCAATGTGCTGTAAGTGATGCGATTCGATGTGCTGGAGGTGTTGCAATGTGCTGTGGGCCAATTGCCATTCGATGTGCTGGGGGTGATGCAATGTGCTGTGATTGATACACACACATATCCCTCATCCTTCACCTTCGGCCTTCTCGTCCCTCATCCCTCATCTTCAAATACAGAAATCTGCTGCTAAAGGTAAGAACATTAAAAATATCCTAATTGTAAACTAAATCATTTGTTTCTGTGCAGATATATCAACATAATAAGATTATATATATATATATATATATATATATATATATATATATGCACAGAAACAAATGAATTAGTTTACAATTAGGATATTTTTAATGTTCTTACTGTAGCGGCCTCCACTCTCTCCTCTCTATTCTTCTTGCTCTGGCTTTTGTCTAGGGGTACTCTGAAGGAGAGAGTGCGGGGTCACCACGCCAAGTCCCCCTGCAGAGTATGTGCAGTGAGAGACAATCCTCTTTTACCTTTGGGTCGGTGTTCTGCATCTGGAGACCTCCTCCTGGTTTTCTCGAACAGTGTCTGCCAGTAAATGAGCCCCACACCACTAAAGTCCAACACTCCTTTTTTCTTCCGATAACAGAGTAATGCACAGACAGTTGGACTCCCTCAACGAACAGAACAGACAGGGGGGGTGTGGATGCGAGTAGGCCCAGGCACAATGAACTCTCCACTTTCCTTCCTGAAAGTGGGTTGCGGTCTCCGAGCGAGGGGGGAATTTCCTTCCAGGCGGTCTCCGATGGAAGGCTCACCCGTCACTGGCAATATGCTGCACCAGGTCTTCAAGCAATTATCTCCCACCGGTCCATTACGCCCTCCGGATTCGGGTACCCACTCCCGGGGTCCCCTAGGATCTCCTTCCCTCGCAGAACTCAGTGTTGGGCACTGAGCTCCAGACCTCCATCCGAGTACCTCACCCCAGGCTAAAGGTGCCTGGGATGGAACACAACCTCCAAACGTCCTCTAGGCCTAGGCCGCCTAGAGGACCGACGCGAACCACCGCCCACAGGCTGAAGGTGCCCGGGACTCGACACCGTGACAAAGATGGCCGGCCCGTTTATACCCTCTCCCAGCAAGCATGGCGGGTTCCCCGCCCCACCATACCGCTGCAGAGGGAGGACAAAAAGGGAGCACGGCACACAGCAATGGTTCAACCCCAGCCCAAGGCGACAGCGCCACCCGCTGGGCTGCAGGGAACTGCACATCACTGGTGTCTCTGCCAGTTTTAAATACACAGAAAAGTGTATACCCGCTACACTCTCCCCCTGGTGATTTGACACTGGTCCCCAGTGTCTGGAATAAACCATGCCCTCAAGGGCTGACATAGTCCAATCCAGAAACCGACTGAAAATTGTAAAAAATCCAAAAACTTTAGAAAACTAAAACTAGCTAGAGCAGTTGTGCCTGAGCCTCACATGAAAAGGGAGGGAAAGGGAAACAACAACACTTAACAACAACCTTGAAATCACATTTTCACATTACACTTTTCCCCACCCATCCTGACTAAGACCCACCCCATACTCAGTGGTCTTGATGGGATGCTCTCCTGCAGAGGGGAAAAGAAAGTTAACACACATAAACCCTGACACATGTATTCGTGTGAGAATGAAAAAACTTCTCCGCAGAGAAATCCTTTTTTCCTTCATAAAGTGTGTGTGTGAACAGTGATATCGATGCGCAACACTGCCACCTAGTGACAGCATCGCGGTAACTGCACTCGTGGAACTTTCCCTCTTCTCTTGCGCCCTATCTACCCCAGAGTCCATGATTTCTTGCTGGAGAATTGAAAAACAAACAGGAACAGTCCTTCATTCCTCTGGGTAACAAGAACAACAACCCTAGAAAGTTCAGCAGCATAAAGAACAAAAACTGAGTCTCTCTTCTCCTATAGATAGAATCGAGGGTTGCGTTAGGACAAGTGGCTTCAAGTGCTGATCCATGGTCTCCAGATGGTACTCGACATCTTCCCCTTCCTTGCGTCGGATCAGCACCTTGTCCGCGTGGATATGTCGTCCCAGCATCCATTCTGCTTTGCAATCTTTAAAGCGCTGAGAGGCCTTGGGTGAACACGCAAGGTACCTGTGGGCGTGTGGAACCCGAAGGTGGGTCCACACAAAGTCTTTGTACCAGCGCTCCCGACAAACTTCCACTTCATGCAATAACTCCTTGGACAAGTACGGGTACTCCCATTCATACTCAGCAGCAACCTTCTGGCCAAATAGGTATTGTAGTCTCGCCAGAGGAGGCATAGTGGCTTTGTCCCCTTCGTCAGGCAAAACTATTGAGTCCAGGTGGTGAGGGACCTTGATTACATCTGGTCCGGGCATAGGTGCCCGCAACAACAGTCTCTTTTCCCCGGCATTAGGTGCAGGAGGCACCGGGAAGGCAAGAGTAGGCTGGGGACGGGACCCCTCCTCAGGCACTGGTGCCTCCACCCGGGGTGTACTATGCCCTGTAGACATGGGTGGGTCCCTGGTTCTGCGGGACGAGGCGAGAGGTACTTTGTCCCAGCCCTTTTGAGCAAACAGTTCGTCTATGGCGACATTGTCTCCCAGATCGGAGAGCGACTCTAGGTTGGAGGTGTCACATTCCTCCGCGGGTATGTAGCCTGTAGTGGAAACGGGACTACCACCCCCCACGGACACACAGGGTTGTGGATCCCCGACACCTCCGCCCACACACCAAGTCCCTCCGCCTGGCTTACCTCGGCCTTTTCTAGAGGCAGGACGTCCAGAACTCTTCTTACCGGATTCATCCGGGCCGGGCGTAGGCAGGCAAGATGGTCAACCGCAACCGCTGGACGGGGCTACCATACCGGTCTTTCTCTTCGGCGGTGGACGCTGTGAGACAGTGGTGACCGAGTCAGCATCCTCGGATTTCTCCCGTATTTGAGTACTCACGACCTCCTCCGCAGTCGCTGCAGTGCGCACAGGGATGGCTGTCAAAGCAGTGATTCCTCCAACTTGAGTGGTGCTGCCTGTGGTACGGCCGGGGTAGATGGTTCTTGGCTTCTCAATGACTGTATCTACCTCGAATAGGAACTCCCCACAGACTTCGCATTGCCCGAATGGCTTCAGATGACACACCAGTCCCGAGCAGCCGGGACAAATCACACCCAGGGCCTCAACGTCCATGCATGAATACAGGGCGAATCGTCCCCTTGGCTTTAGCCGAATCCCTGTATCGGTCACCGGAGGTGCAGCAGTTAAAGACATGGTGGAAGGATGAAGTGGAACCCACGCTGTTTGTCCGAACATGGTGACTTGCTGCTGGTCCATCGCGCACTGCAAAGTTTTGCGCTAACGTCCCACGTGTAGTCCTTCACATGTATTGGACTCCTCCCCTTTGCTCCAGTTCACAGGCTTTTTCTTCCTGAGTCACGCTCACGAACTAAGTGGTGGGGGTGTGCCTGGTGGCGCAGTGCAAATAGAAGCTCCCACGTGTAGTCCTTCACACGGCTGAGCTCCCCCCTTTCCTCGCTCTTCTGCGCGGGCCTTTCCCTTCACTGGGTCATGTCCACGACTTCGAGCAGGGATGCACTTTGGCCAATAATATGGCCGACCTACTCGGAACTCCTCCGGGCAGACACGTTCAAACTCCGTAGTAGCACGAACACCATCCCGGACCCGAGCCCCCACGTGTAGCGGCCTCCACTCTCTCCTCTCTATTCGTCTTGCTCTGGCTTTTTTCTAGGGGTACTCTGAAGGAGAGAGTGCGGGGTCACCACGCCAAGTCCCCCTGCAGAGTATGTGCAGTGAGAGACAATCCTATTTTACCTTCGGGTCGGTGTTCTGCATCTGGAGACCTCCTCCTGGTTTTCTAGAACAGTCTCTGCCAGTAAATGAGCCCCACACCACTTAAGTCCAACACTCCTTTATTCTTCCGATAACAGAGTATTGCATAGACAGTTGGACTCCCTCAACGAACAGAACAGACAGGGGGGGTGTGGATGCGAGTAGGCCCAGGCACAATGAACTCTCCACTTTTCTTCCTGAAAGTGGGTTGCGGTCTCCGAGCGAGGGGGGAATTTCCTTCCAGGCGGTCTCCGATGGAAGGCTCACCCGTCACTGGCAATATGCTGCACCAGGTCTTCAAGCAAGTATCTCCCACCGGTCCATTACGCCCTCCGGATTCGGGTACCCACTCCCGGGGTCCCCTAGGATCTCCTTCCCTCGCGGAACTCAGTTTTGGGCACTGAGCTCCAGACCTCCATCCGAGTACCTCACCCCAGGCTAAAGGTGCCTGGGATTGAACACGACCTCCGAACGTCCTCTAGGCCTAGGCCGCCATGAGGACCGACACGAACCACCGCCCACAGGCTGAAGGTGCCCGGGACTCGACCCCGTGACAAAGATGGCCGGCCCCTTTATACCCTCTCCCAGCAAGCACGGCGGGTTCCACGCCCCACCATACCGCTGCCGAGGGAGGACAAAAGGGAGCACGGCACACAGCAATGGTTCAACCCCAGCCCAAGGCGACAGCGCCACCCGCTGGGCTGCAGGGAACTGCACATCACTGGTGTCTCTGCCAGTTTTAAATACACAGAAAAGTGTATACCCGCTACATTACCTTTAGCAGCAGATTTCTGTATTTCTAGAATATTATTGCTTGTACATACTGGAGGGAAGGAGGGGAGGAGATGTTTACATAAATAGGGGGCGGCAACTTGCTATGAAACTGGAGAGAAAATGTAACATGAAACTGAAACCGATTACACTGCTTGTGCCAGATTTGCAAGCCTGATATCCAGGAAGACATACGGTCTGGCTTCAGATGCCCAGACTTAAAATGGCCACGGTCTATTTCTAGTTTATAAACTAAATGCTGTAATAACCTAACAAAACGGACCTTAGTTTACAGACTAACTTTACTAGAATACATTAAAATTGTTTATTCTAGGGGTATTTTTATTTAAAAAGTGTAATTTCGGCCGGACCACCACTTTAAGGTTCTTGAGGAGCCGATAAATGGTTGATTTAGGTGCAATCTTAATAGCAGCAATATCCTTCCCTGTGAATGTCTTTTTGTGCAAAGCAATGATGGCTGTACGTGTTTCCTTGCAGAAAACCATGGTCAACAGGGGAAGAACAATGAGCTTCCAGTCTGTTATTCTAATGCAATCAGCATTAGAGACTGATTTCCAGCCTTGTCCTCCTCAACAGTGACACCTGTGTTACCGAGACAATCACACCATGTGAGCTAGTACTTTTGTGGCAGGGCTGAAATGCAGTGGGAATGTTTTTTGGGGGATTAAGTTCATTTTCATGGCAAAGTGGGACTTTTCAATTAATCTGATCACTCATCATAACATTATGGAGTATATGCAAACTGCCATCATAAAAACGGAGGCAGCAGACTTTGTGAAAATGTATTTGTGTCATTCTTAAAACTTTTGGCCATGGCTGTATGTTGTTAAATACACTAAGCTTAACCACTTCAGCCCAGAAGGATTTGCCCCCTTAACCACCTAAGCCCCGGACCATTTTGTAGCTAAAAGAACCAGGCCCCTTTTTGCGACTCGGCACTGCGTCGCTTTACCTGACAATTGCGCGGCCGTGCGACGTGGCTCCCAAACAAAATTGGCGTCCTTTTTTTCCCCACAAATAGAGCTTTCTTTTGGTGGTATTTGATCACCTCTGCGGTTTTTATTTTTTGCGCTATAAACAAAAATAGAGCGACAATTTCAAAAAAATTCAATATTTTTAACTTTTTGCTATAATAAATATCCCCAAAAAATATATAAAAAACTTTTTTTTCCACAGTTTAGGCTGATACGTATTTTGGGTAAAAAAAATCGCAAAAATTGATTGGTTTGCGCAAAAATCATAGCTTCTACAAAATAGGGGACTGTTTTATGTCATTTTTATTAATAATTATTTTTTTACTAGTTAAGGTGGTGATCAGCGATTTTTATCGTGACTGCGACATTATGGCGGACACATTGAACACTTTTGACACCATTTTGGGACCATTGTAATTTTTACAGCGATCAGTGCTATAAAAATGCACGGACTACTGTAAAAATTACACTAGCAGTGAAGGGGTTAACCACTAGGTGGCATGCAGGGGTTAAGTGTTTCCTAGGGAGTGATTGTTACCGTGAGGGGGCGTAGCAACACGTGACACGTCACTGAGGACCGTTCCCGATCACGGGATGCGCGCGCGCCCTCAGGGCGGCAGATTTAAAGGGACGTACCTGTATGCCCATCTGCCTGCCCATGCCATTCTGCCGATGTACATCAGCGTGCGGCGGTCGGCAAGTGGTTAATGACCAGAGCATTTTTTGCGATATGGCACTGCGTTGCTTTAACTGACAATAGCACGTGCGACGTTGTACCCAAACAAAATTGATGTCCTTTTTTTCCCACGAATAGAGATTTCTTTTGGTGGTATTTGATCTCTTCTGCGGATTTTATTTTTTGCGATATAAACAAAAAAAGACAGATGAACTAATGTATTCATCAGTTTAGGCCGATATATATTCTACATATTTTTGTTAACCACTTCCCGCCCAGTCAATAGCAGATTGACGTCCGGGAAGTGGTTCTGTTATCCACACTGGACGTCATATGACGTCCTGCGGGATAACAGCCGCCGCGCGCCCGGGGGGGCGCGCATCGCGGCGATCGGTGGAGCGGTGGGTCAGTCTGACCCACTGCTACACTGATCTCGGTAAAAAGCCTCCGTCGGAGGCTTTTTACCATGTGATCAACCGTGTCGAATCATGGCTGATCAGGAAGTAAACAGGAAGAGCCGTTGATCGGCTCTTCCTCACTCGCGTCTGACAGATGCGAGTAGAGGAGAGCCGATCGGCGGCTCTCCTGACAGGGGGGGTTCGCGCTGATTGTTTATCAGCGCAGCCCCCCCTCGGATACCCACACTAGACCACCAGGGAAGCCCCCCAGGACCACCAGGGAAGCCCCAATCATGTGGATGGCCCCCATGGCCATCCACATGTAGTAAAAATAAATAAATAAAATAAAAACATTAAAAAAAATGCCAATCAGTGCCCACAAATGGGCACTGACTGGCACTTTCACAATGTGTGGTGGCTGGCATTGCTGGGCACCAGTGCCACCAATGCCACCTACTAGTGTCCATCAGTGCCACCTATCAGTGCCCATCCGTGCCCATCCGTGCCAATCTGTGCCCACCTATCAGTGCCCGTCCATGCCACCTATCAGTGCCACCCATAAGTGCCCATCAGTGCCGCCCATGAGTGCCAATCAGTGCCGCCTATGAGTGCCAATCAGTGCCGCCTATGAGTGCCAATCAGTGCCACCTATGAGTGCCCATCAGTGCCGCATACCAGTGCCACATATCAGTGCCCATCAGTGCCGCCTATCAGTGCCCATCATCAGTGCCCATCAGTGCCACCTCATCAGTGCCACCTCATTGGTGCCACCTCATCGGTGCCCATCAGTGTCGCCTTATCAGTGCCCTTCAGTGCCGCCTTATCAGTGCCCGTCATTGAAGTAGAAAAGGTACTTATTTACAAAAAAAATTTACAGAAACAAAGAAAAATGTATTTTTTTTAAAAAAAATCGCTCTTTTTTTATTTGTTGTGCAAAAAATAAAAATCGCAGAGGCGATCAAATACCACCAAAAGAAAGCTCTATTTGTGGGAACAAAATGATAAAAAATTTGTTTGGGTACAGTGTAGCATGACCGCGCAATTGTCATTCAAATTGCGACAGCGCTGAAAGCTCAAAATTGGCTTGGGCAGGAAGCTGTATAAGTGCATGGTATTGAAGTGGTTAAAGAGAAACCTGCAATAGACGTATATTGATCGGTTTGCGCAAAAGTTATTGTGTCTACAAACTACGGGATAGATTTAGGGACTTTTATTTATTTTTTAATTTCTTTTACTGGTGATGGCGGCGATTTTTAGCAAGACTGCGACATTGCGGCAGACAAATCTGGCCCCAAATTACTCAGTGACATTATTACATTAATCAGTGCTATAAAATGCACTGATCAATGTAAAAATTATACTGGCAGGGAAGAGGTTAACACTTGGGGGCGATCAAGGGGTTAAGTGTGTTCCCTCAGCGTGTTCTAACTGTAGGGGGGATGGGCTTACTGAATAATGACAGAGATCACTGTTCCTCATCACCGGGAACAGTAGATCCCTGTCATATCACTAGGCAGAATGGGGAAATGCCTTGTCTACATAGGCAGTTCCCCGTTCTGCCTCTCCTCACCGCGATTGCAGGCTGTCGGTGGACATAGAGGCCTCGGGCATGCTCCCGCAGCGTGCCCTATTCTGCTTTAACGGAAGGACGTACAGGTACGCTGATTTTCACAGTGGTGGCACTCTGCCGACGTATATTGGCGTAAGCCGGTCGGAACGTGGTTAAAGTATAACTAAAGGCAAAACATTTTTTTTTGTTTTGGACAGAGTGCAGAGGGATTAGAACGCTTGTCAGTTTTTACTGCTTTTACTTATTGCTGTCTCCCCGTTAGGGAGATTCACCCTCTCTATTTTTCCTGTTTATCATTACCATTGAAAGTGAAAGTTAAAGAAAATCCCAAATTTTGGGTTGTCCCCAGTAAAGTAAAAGAGGGAAAATCTTTCAGTGAGGACACTAGTTCTGGTGATCTGGGGGTCCCCAAGGGATTCCCTTAATTTGCAGGGATTTCCTCTCACTTCCTGGGATAGAAAGTGAAGGGAAATCTCTGCAATTTCACACAGATGGCAAAAAAAAAAAAAAAATCTGAAGCCTCGTACACACGACCGAGTTTCTCGCCGTAAAAAACACGTTGTTTTTTTCGGCGAGATTCTTGTTAACCTTGTCGATTTTCTCGTCAAGCTTTCCATGCGTACACACTGACATTTCCCAATTTCCTCGTTGTTCTCCGTGGTCACGTCCAGCACGTACGACGGCACTATAAAGGGGAAGATCTTTTTTCTTGGCGCCACCCCTTGGGCTGCTTTTGCTGATCTTGTGTTACCGTGTGTGAAGTAAAAGTTTGGGAAGAGACGATTCGCGCTTTTCAGTCTACGTACTTTTCAGTTTGTTTTCTGCGGTTCAGTTTGTGCTTGTGGGTTCGTATCTTGACTTTCAGGGCGTCTAGGCAGGTCGTATCTGTTTTACAGTGCGTTCTTGCCTGTTCGTTTCTGTTTTTCAGTTCGTTATTCATAGGCCTTGCTGTTCTAAAGTGCGTTCTGTTCTGTACGTTCTGATAAGACGACCGTTTCCTAGCCATGTCGCCTGGACGTTCTCGTCGTTGAGTTCGTGCTGTGCGTGCGCTTGGTGTTGGTCTGCTTGTTTTGGACCAAGACCAGTCCATGAATGGTGTGAGGAGGAGTTCATGGACCAAGAATCGGTTGCTCCAGCGGGACCAATTCTGCCATATGCCTCTGCTGCGGGAGATCGTCGAGAATAATCCTGAGGACTACAGGAATTTTCTGCGGATGTCTGACCCCGTTTTTCAGGAACTGTTGGCTTTGGTGTCCCCCTATATTACCAGGCAGGACACTGTTATGCGGGAAGCCATCAGTGCTGAGCAGAGGCTCATCGCCACGTTACGTTATCTGGCGACAGGGAGAAGTCTTCAGGACTTGAAGTTCACGACAGGCATCTCCCCCCAGGCTCTGGGCCTCATAATCCCAGACACCTGTTCTGCCATTATACAAGTCCTGCAGGAGGACTATATTAGGGTAAGTTTTTTCCATTAACATCACATTTTATGTATTTCATGTATGCTAATGTATTGTATTTCTTTCATCCTTCCCTAATTACCATGATTGTAATATGCTGAGAATGTCCCCTTTGTCCTCATGCATGCTGGAAGCTTTAGATTGCCCCTTTTTTCTCCTCCATGCATATTTCCCTTCACTAACCTTTCCAGCAGGGGCGCCTGTTGCGCCAAATGTTTGGGGGTTCAAACCCCAATTTAGGAAATAAACTTCCTCCTTTTTTGCTCTGGTGCCTATTAAACGCCCCCATTTGTTCCCTCCAATGCAGCCATTTTGTTCCCTCTAATGCAGCCATTTTGTTCCCTCTAATGCAGCCATTTTGTTCCCTCTAATGCAGCCATTTTGTTCCCTCCAATGCAGCCATTTTGTCCCCTCCAATGCAGCCATTTTGTCCCCTCCAATGCAGCCATTTGGTTCCCTCTAATGCAGCCATTTTGTCCCCTCCAATGCAGCCAGTTCCCCCCCCAGCCCTGCACTTACCTTCTTGTGGTCAGCGCCATCCTTCTTCTGTCCTTGATGTCTTCTCCTTCCCTTGATGTTGCATCAGCCAATCATGTTACCATTAAACAGACTTGTTGAACATGATTGGCAGAGCAGCCTGTCAGTGTTTACCCAAGGAATGCCCCACCCCCTGCGTCCCCTATTTAACTTTTCTGAAGCCAGTTACATCTCTCAGGCTGTAATGTGCAAGACAATTTTCCTTACTGTTTCTGATATGCAATTTTAAGCCCATAAATGCCGCAGTTCTTCATATGTCGGTCGCTTAACAGGGGGCCATCCACCTGAATAGTGGGCGGCATAGACAATACATAGGTTCATGCAAGGCATGAACCTATGTATTGTTCTGAGTGACGGGCACAGGAGAGAGGGGGCAGTGCTCCAGCGCCCACTCTGGACGCACCGCCACTGCAATGCTATCCTGTGGCCAAACACATCTACCCCCCCTCCCCATTATAATTTATTCATGGACCATCATAGGGGGTGATGAATATGATACATGAGCCTTCCATTATACTTATTTAAAACACCTTAATAAACATAGACTTTGCTTGATGTTGGCCTCTAATGTATTTTCTTAGAATCTCCTTGTAATGTTTGATTTGTGTATTCTAATATTTTTTCATCTTGTTTGACTCCACAGCTTCCTTCCACGACCACAGGAATGGCAGACTGTGGCATCGGAGTTTGCCACGCGGTGGGACTTCCCCAACTGCGGTGGTGCTATAGACAGGAAGCACGTCCGCATCATGCCGCCACCCCGTTCTGGGTCCTACTACTTCAATTACAAGGGGTTTCATAGCATTGTGCTGATGGCGGTGGTGTCAGCACGGTATGAATTCCTCTATGTTGATGTAGGGAAGAATGGCCGGATGTCCGATGGGGGATCCTTCATCCAGACGGAGTTTGCCCTCCGTCTCCAGAGTGACGACCTTGCATTGCCACCGGATGCAGGGAATGTTGAAGGACTCCCCTTTGTTTTTTTGGCTGATGAAGCCTTCGGGCTCGGACCACATCTTATGAGGCCATTTCCTCAGAGGACCCTGACCCCAGAGAAGAGGGTGTTCAATTACCGGCTGGCCAGAGGCCGAAGAGTCGTTGAAAATGCCTTTGGCATAATGGCCAGCCGGTTCCGCCTTTTTATGACTTCAATACACTTGGCGGACTACAAAATAAACTATGTAGTATTATGCTGCTGTGTGCTACACAATTTTCTCTGCCGCAAATCTAATTCCTATATGGCCTCAGTTTTGCCTGAGGCTGGACTTTCCCCTGATAATCCCCTGCCGGGCCTGGAATCTGCCCGTGCTGGCTTGCCCCCCCAAAATGCCCGTGAGGTTCGGGACAAATACATGGACTATTTCACGGGTAGGGGGGCAATTCCTATGCCAGGCTATGGCTAAAGATTCCTGTCTAACGATCAAAATAAAAATCTGGTTTAAACTTCTAACTTTTGTTGGTTTCCTGTCTCCTAGTTTGTCTTAGTGCATTTGTAGTGCCAAGTGTATTTTCCTTTAGTAAATACCAACCATTTCACTATGTAACCTTTAAAAAAATAACCAAATAAGGTTAGAGCGTATTAGAAAAAGAAGCTACACGTTGTTTGTGTTCAAATATTTTACTATGTGCAAATTCACACACCTTTTTTTTTTTATTTTACATTTTTTGTTTGCCTGGCCACAAACCGGCAATTGTTTTCTTAGGAAAATACAAAAACAACAGTTGCATTCTAAAAATTACAAAATTGGATACCTCGGAGCAATCTGAGACATTCACTTACACAAACTATATGTCTCTATGTGCCCGTCCTAATATGGGGTCCTGCCACCCCTTGCCGAGCCAAAAATTGAATATGTACACAATTGGGATTATTTTCCTATAGGGATTTTAGACTCCTGATCCCTATTGTCAACATGTGCTATCTGCCATCAGGGGTGATCAATGGACGTGTTTTGGGGGTGCAACCCCTTCCTCAGTTCACCTACTTTAGATACGAGGAAGGGGTTGCACCCCCAAAAGACGTACATGGATATCCCTTGATGGCAGATAGCACATGTTGACACACTGTATGCAGATTCAATTTTTGGCTGGTTTGATTGTCAAAAAGTTTTTAAAAAGTTGAGGAACAAACATGAAAAAAAAGGGGGTTTGGATGCCTTATTGAATTCTCCCCAAAACATTGAGAATGTCTTTAAATGTTTGATCCATCACATGAATTCTTTCTTTAATTTTGTCCAGTTCCGTGCTACATTCCATCACTTGCTGGATGAGGCGGAGGGCACTGTCAGCAGAGAAACCTGTACTATCCTTCACCCCAACATTCACATCCCCTAAAAACAAAATAAAAAGGTATTATAACTCTGCAGGCCTACCTCTCTTACCTGAAGCTGTGGTGTCAGATACTGACCTGTTGTGGTGACCAGTTCCACAACGTCATCCACCTCTCCTTCCTGCACTTCTCCTTCCTCCACCTCAACTTCCTCCACATCTTTAGGTTGTTGGTCTTTTGGAGTTTGGGGTTGTTGTGAAGCTGTGGGGTTCCTGTGCTCCCTGGAGTGTTCTCCTCCCAGTCTTCTCTCCCCTATGAGAATCAAACAAAAGGTAGAGTTATCACACAGAAATTCTCTATGTAAAAAAAAAAAAACTGGCTAAATTGCTTGGAAGTGGGTTACAAGTGTGTGTTTGGGCGGAAGTTAAAGATGAATGCATTATTTCTGACCAAGAATATGCTTAGTATTCACCTTTGTCTGTCATTTTTTAGACATGTAGGCAACACAAAAATTCTCTGATGCACCTGTGTGGGACACCCAAAAAAGGCGGGTCTGGTGGCCCACACTATAGTGCTCCAAAGTACAGATGTGGAAGCAGCTGCTGAGTGTCCTCTCCTTTACACAGTTTACAGTTTGCATTTCATTCTCTTTACAAACACATCATCTAGCCTAAAACTTTGTGCCCCAAATTTCCCAAAAAATGGCAGATGTCTAATTACTTTTGTGGCTGTAAAATAAGCCAAAACAGCGGATAGTGGCCGAACTAAGTGTCTGTAACGTAACAAACGATTACTGTGCCCAACCAAGTTCAAAATATTACATTTTGGAAGGGAGTCCAATAAGAAAAAAAAACAAAACCAGCAACATGTCAGTTTAGAAAAGGATTAATAGCAGAAAAGTGTACATTTTACTTACTTTTTGCGAGCATTCTCTTAATGCTCCTTAACTGCTCTGGCTCCCTCAGTTTGAGGTCTGACCACCTCTTTCTGAGCTGCTCATTTTGAGCGTTTCACCCCGAAATTCGTCTTCAGACTCTTCACGACTTTAGTGAGGATTTTGGCCTTCCTTCTATTTGGTTTGCTATACGGCCCATGCTTTGCGTCATAATCAGACTTGAGCAAGATGTCCACCATCTCCGCCATCTCCGCAAAAGACATATTCGATGCCTTGAATCTCCTCCTTGATCGTGACGTTTCCTCGGTCTCCGGGCTTGTCTCCTCCTCGTTAGTTGCGGAATTATCAGACACCTGCTGTAACTCCGCCATATCTGTCTGCGCGACGAAAGAGAAGGGGCGGGGAAAAGATGTTAGTTAGAACGTCATGGGCGGGCGACGTGTGCGGAGCGACGTGTTCGTATTTTGACGCATGCGTGGTGTGTATATAGCAAACACACATGTGACTATAGTACGTTCGGTGTGCGGAGAGAGGAGTTCAAGTGACGGACGTGCGAACGAAGGTATGTGATTTTCAGACTGTGCCAAATTGTTGGCCTATACTGTTTTGAGAATGTTGTAGGATATATATGGTGACTACGATGTTAAGGAGGTTAGACTGTTTGCCTCACATTAGTTATATATTATTTATTTAACTTGCAGATACAATATGAATGTCTTTATTAGCGACAAAGAGTTCCTGGCGGAATTTATTGACCGGGTAAGGGAGCTGCCCGCTCTGTGGGAGACGAAAAACCCCATCCACAAAAAAAGAGGGGTGAGAAAAGCAGCGCTGGAGAAGCTGCTCCCATTTGTGCAGACCAAGGTGCCCACAGCCACAGCAAAACAAGTGGACACTAAAATTGGGAGCTTGAGAGGCACCTACAGGACTGAACGCTCTAAGGTCCTGGCTTCTCAGAGGTCAGGAGCAGCAGCAGGTGATGTGTATGTCCCGATTTTGTGGTACTACAGCAGGATGTCCTTCCTGGATTACCACATTGAGGCAAGGCCATCACTCTCCACTCTTCCCCCCAGACTTCCCTGCAGCCAACCTGAGCCTTCTCTGGAGCAAGAGGAGGCAGCCATCCTGGATGATCCTGATTTGGCCATCTGGAACCAGGTATAGTATTAAATGAAATTGCATTGTGATAAAATTAATGTTTGACAAATATGTCAAGATGAGAAACATACAATATTTTGGGTTCCACAAGTGAAATCAGGATCTCGAGACATTAGTCTGCACTTAATTGGGTGCTAAATAGTCAATCTGATGTAGGTGTAAATTAGAAAAAATGATTTCTGGATTTACATTCTAATTGCTTCAATCATGTTTATAAAGTTTGATGCAAAGATTAAACCAACATATTAAACTATGTCCCTTTTTCATACACAGGATGAAATCAGCCAGGAGGAGGGTCTGGAAACTGTCAGGCAGGAGGTGGCAGGGCCCAGTGGCAGCCAGGAGGTGGCAGGGCCCAGTGGCAGCCAGGAGGTGGCAGGGCCCAGTGGCAGCCAGGAGGTGGCAGGGCAAAGGAGAAGCACCAGATCCCAGGTGCCTCCCATCCGGCTTCCCAAAAGAGGCAGGAGGGACAGGACCACCAGTGAGGCAGCAATGGCCCTTGTTAAAGAGGCCCATGCCACCCTCAAAGAGCCCACATCCCCTGAAGAGGCCATTGCCGGCCTAGTGGAGGCAAAGTTCAAGGTGATGAGCATGGAGCAACGCCTCCTATGCGAGCCCCTGCTCATCACCTTGCTCAACAAGGGGGTGATGGAAAAAATTACCCCCAATACAGCTATTTGTGAGGTGGCACAACTGTCCCAACCTCAACCTCTTCCTCCACCTCCACATTCTTCTTCTGCCCCACCCCCTTCTCCTCCACCTCCACCTTGTTCTTCCGCCCCACCCCCTTCTCCTCCACCTCCACCTTGTTCTTCTGCGCCACCCCCTTCTCCTCCACCTCCTCCTCCTCCTGACAGGAGTACCCCTCCAGTGGCCCAGCCTCCAGCCAAACGAAGAAGGAAGGCTGCAGGGAAGGCTTCAGGAAAGGTTGCAGGGAAGGTTGCCAGGAAGACGAGGAAGTGATGGCCTTGCTTCATTGTGGTCAGACAGAAGGCAGCCTGTTGTAGTACCACACACTTGGGACATATATATCACCTGCTGCTGTTCCTGACCTCTGGGAGGCCAGCATCAGATTGTGTTCAGAAATGTTGGCCTTCTCAAGCTCCCAATTTTAGTGTCCACACAGGGTTGCTGTGTGCTCTGGGGTCCCTGGGATGCACAAATGGCAGCAGCTTCTCCAGCGCTGCCTTCTCTTTATTTTAGTTCAAACATGAATAAATGTTATTTTTCTTTAAGTTCATACTTGACTATGTGTATTTGTAAAAATGTAAAATCTAGCTTTGGAGTAAGCAGATACATTTGACTGACAAAAAAAGGGACAGATAACGACCCCCCAAAAAAATAACTAAATCGTATTTCCCAAAAAAGGGTGTAAAATTTAAATAATATATATTAAAAGATTCAATGGGAGATCACTACCAAAACATTGCGAAATTACAATTAACATCAGTTAGAAAAATATCTAATTTTTTAATATTCCTAAAAACTTGCACGATATAATACACATAAATCTTCTTAAGAGCAGCATGAAAAAGGTTAAAAAAAGATAGTCATAACTCTGTGTGAATATCAGCAGCAAAAGAAGTTCATTCGTTTGGATTAATGTAACATTCTAACGAAGATTTCAATGCACAACATTTAAACGATGCAAAAATTTGAAGAGTGACGAATGTGCTATCTCCATTACGAAGGCTTGTTTTACCAGAAGATGCGCTCCCGTCTCATAGTTGCTTCTGAGCATGCGCGCTTTTGAAGGAGTCGTAAAAGCATACACACGAACCATTTTCTCGTCACAAAACAGGCCGACGAGAAACACGACAAGGAAATCTGGAATCCTGACGAGAAAATAGAGAGCAGGTTCTCTATTTTCTCGTCGAGATTCACGGCAATTTTCTCGTCGTAAAACCATACACACGAACGGTTTTCTCGACAAAAAAGCTCACGCGGCACTTTTCTTGCCGGTTTTGGACGAGAAACTCGGTCGTGTGTACGAGGCTTGACAGGTTATAACTTTCCCTTTTCTATCCAAAATGAAAAAAACAAGTATTGGCTATAGTTCTAATTTAAGGGCCCATTCAGACTATTGTATTGCTGTAACAAGCATGTAACACAGATGACACATTTTGCTGCTTTGTGGTGCCATTTATTGTAAGGTGACCAGATTTTTTAAATGAAATCCGGGGACATATTTTTTTTTTATACTAGTAATGGTGGAAATCAGCGACTCTCTGCCCGTCGCTGCCGCCGCCCGCCTCACAGCCTGTCAAGTCTTACTCTCCGGGCCCCGGCTACTACTGGGTGGGGAGTGGAGGAAGATCACTCCACCAGGGAAGGCAAGGAGATAAGCAGGTAGGGGCTGGCCGGGACTTGAGCCAAGGCAGAAGAACATGCGTGCGGAGCTGAACGGGCATGCGCCCAAAACGAAATAAATATTCCCTCCGCTCCGACCAGCACATGATCATCAGGAAGGGGTACAGATAATGGAAAAAATACACCCCCCTAAGCTAGCAGGAGTGGCGGAGCGGGAGGGGGGTAATTCAGAATTTGTATTTTTAATTCTGCACTGACTGTCTTTGAAATTGCCCCAGCCCCTGTTCAAATCCAATCCGGGGACAAAACCGGGGACAAACTTTGTCCGGGGACAGTGTCCTCAATCCGGGGACTGTCCCCAGAAACCGGGGATGTCTGGTCACCCTAATTTATTGGTCCCCCAACACACATGTTTTGGACCATGCTGCAATGCAGGGCAATGCACCATAGTGTGTTGTGTTACAGAGTTTGAGATACGTCAGATAATTGGAACCTTTTGGTGTGTTATCAGCCCTTTATTTTCAATGGGCTACCTTGGCGTAATGCATGTTACCACATGACATAAAGAACATGCATTAACAGGAACAATAACAAACCGCTTCAACTGGTACTTTTTTTTAGTACCCTGAAATGTTATATCATAATGTGCTAGTATGCATCACATACTAGCACATTATGTTAAACTTACCTGAAAATTAAGCCTTCCAGTGCGGAGCTGTCACCACTGCAAGCACTCCCATCTTCACCCGGTCTTCCTTCCGGGTTCGCAGACTCTGCCTGTGTGACTGGCCAGAGCCGCTATGACATTGCTCCCGCGCTTTTCACGTGGGAGCCGCTGTTTACAGCACAGGACTCTGAAGAAACGGCCGTTCCTTCAGAGTGCATGCGCCGGTGACATCCCGGGCTGAACATACAGTAAATGTCTCCTAAACTGTGCACATTTAGGAGATATTTGCAGTACCTATAGGTGAGCCTTATTATAGGCTTACCTATAGGTAAAGTCAGTGATGGGTGTTTACTCCCACTTTAGGACAAATACACGGCTTACTTTACAAGGGAAGTTCAAATTTGCAAGAGAATTTTTACACCCCTCACATTTTTATATATCTTTTCATGTGAGAACACTGAAGAAATTACACTTTGCTACAATGTAAAGCTGTGATTGTACAGCTTGTATAACAGTGTAAATTTTCTGTCCTCTCAAAATAACTCAACACACAGCCATTAATGTCTAAACTGCTGACAGCAAAAGTGAGTACACCCCCTAACTGAAAATTTCCAAATTGGGCCCAATTAGTCATTTTCAATCCCTGGTGTTATGTGACTCATTAGTGTTACAAGGTCTCAGGTGTGAATGGGGAGCAGGTGTGTTACATTTGATGTTATCGTTCTCACTCTCTCATACTGGTCACTGGAAGTTCATCATGGCACCTCATGGCAAAGAACTCTTTGAGGATGTGAAAAAAAAGAACTGCTGCTCTACATAAAGATCGCCTAGGCTATAAAAAGATTGCCAAGACCCTGAAACTGAGCTGCAGCACAGTGGCCAAGACCATACAGCAGTTTAACATGCCAGGTTCCACTCAGAACAGGCCTCGCCATGGTCGACCAAAGAAGTTGAGTGCACATGCTCAGCGTCATAACCAGAGGTTGTTTTTGGGAAATAGACGTAGGAGTGCTGCCAGAATTGCTGCAGAGGTTGAAGGGGTGGGGGGTCAGCCTGTCAGTGCTCAGACCATACGCCGCACACTGCATCAAATAGGTCTGCATGGCTGTCGTCCCAGAAGGAAGCCTCTTCTAAAGATGATGCACAAGAAAGCCTGCGAACAGTTTGCTGAAGACAAGCAGACTAAGGACATAGATTCATGGAAATATTTCCTGTGGTCTGATCAGACCAAGATACACTTATTTGGTTCAGATGGTGTCAGCGTGTGTGGCGGTAATCAGGTGAGGAGTACAAAGACAAGTGTGTCTTGCCTGCTGTCAACCATGGTGGTGGGAGTGTCATGGTCTGTGGCTGCATGAGTGCTGCCGGTACTGGGGAGCTACAGTTTATTGAGGGAACCATGAATGCTAACATGTACTGTGACATACTGAAGCAGAGCATGCTCCCCTCCCTTCAGAGACTGGGCCGCAGGGCAGTATTCCAACATGATAACGACCCTAAACACACCTCCAAGATGACCACTGCCTTGCTAAAGAAGCTGAAGGTAAAGGTGATGGACTGGCCAAGCATGTCTCCAGACCTAAACCCTATTGAGCATCTGTGGGGATCCTCAAATGGAAGGTGGAGGAGCGCAAGGTCTCTAACATCCACCAGCTCCGTGATGTTGTCATGGAGGAGTGGAAGAGGACTCCAGTGGCAACCTGTGAAGCTCTGGTGAACTCCATGCCCAAGAGGGTAAAGGCAGTGCTGGAAAATAATGGTGGCCACACAAAATATTGACACTTTGTGCCCAATTTGGACATTTTCACTTAGGGGTGTACTCACTTTTGTTGCCAGCGGTTTAGACATGAATGGCTGTGTGTTCAGTTATTTTGAGGGGACAGTAAATTTACACTGTTATACAAGCTGTACACTCACTACTTTACATTGTAGCAAAGTGTCATTTCTTTAGTGTTGTCACATGAAAAGATATAATAAAATATTTACAAAAATGTGATTGGTGTACTCACTTTTGTGAGATACTTTATATACAGTACATTACTATCAATTTGTATGTACATATGATTTCTTCATACATACATACATTGTAGCACACGGACCCTTTTCCCTTGCTTTGGCTCAATTGCAGGAAAAAGGCACACCGTACTATATGCCCGTACCCTCCTGGATGAGGAGGTTAAGCGGTGTTATGTATTTGGGTCCCACAGCTAGGTTCTTCCGTCAGTTGGTTCTCGTCTCCTAGGATATAGGGACAAGTCTCTGTATTCCCCCCAGTAATTCCAATGTCCACACCACTTCAAACTCCAACGTTGAGTTTATTTTCTTAATGTTCAGTAGATAGGAAAGGGTGAAAGAGAGACAGGACAGCAAGGTTTGGGAGGTTAGTCCAGGCACAATGGATAGCACAATCACTACTCTATCTCTGAGTAGGTTTTAGCTCGCCCGGATAGTCTCCTACAAAGTGGATCCTAGCAGCCGAAGTGATGCTCGGACGTTTGATCAAGTTCTTTCCTAGATGCGATCGGGAGACTCGCTGCCACAGAATCTATCAGGCCCCGAACCTCTTAGCTTCTGGATACTTAAGGACAGGTGCCAGTAGCAGCACATTGCTAGGCCCTTGGTGGATAGAAGAATCCCTCCAGAGAGTTACCGGGCCCCTTCCTTCACCGTGAACTCTTACCGGTCCATCAGAAAGGTCCTCCCCCGGCCTCCTCTGCTTAGAAGCGGGCTCCCTCGCGAGGGACACCCTGGCACTCCTCTTCTCTGAAGTGGGCTCCAGCTAAAGGTGCTGGGCCCAGTGATAAAGATGCAGCCCCAGGACTAAAGGTGCCTGGGACTGGTGCACACGTGGCCCCATGGCCTGGAGGGCCATGCCACGCACTTGGACTCCTCTCCTCCTCCGAAGACGAAGACCCCCCACCCAGGCGGCGTCTGCCTCTTATGTATCCTCTCCCAGCATGCACAGCAGGACGACCACACCCACTGTACCACTGCCGAGAGAGGACACCCAAGGCACAGCACTAATACCAGCGATTCAACCCTGACCCATTATGGCAGTGGCACCTATAGGCCACAGGGAACTGCACACCAGTATACCATCCTGGAAACAAAGCAGCACAACCTATAAATTGAGAACGGTCTGAGCCTAACTACCGTCTCAGACCAGCCCCTAAATTTGGGTATATAGCACCCCTAAATGGGGTGGGCGCTACATACACCCCCTCTAAAAGAAACACTGTCCCCAGTGTCTGGGATAAGCTCACGCTCCTCAAGCCTGAGCCAGCGCAAATTTATCTCCAACTATGTACAATTTTAAATCCTTGTGCCGGAACCAACATAATGGGGAAGGCACATGAAATAAAGAGGTGAAGGAAGGGTTAACAAGATTATGAACAGGACTAGGGATGAGCTTCAAGTTCGACTCGAACATTGCCTGTTCGCCCGTTCGCCGAACAGCGAACAAATTGGGGTGTTTGCGGCAAATTCGAAAAGTCTATGGGAGAAATCTAAAGTGCTAATTATAAAGGCTTATATGCAAGTTATTGTCATAAAATGTGTTTGGGGACCCGGGTCCTGTCCCAAGGGACATGTATCAATGCAAAAAAAAGTTTTAAAAACTGCCTTTTTTTGGGAGCAGTGATTTTAATAATGCTTAAAGTGAAACAATAAAAGTGAAATATTCCTTTAAATTTCATACCTGGGGGGTGTGTATGATATGCATGTAAAGTAGCGCTTGTTTCCCGTGCTTAGAACTGTCCCTGCACAAAATTTAATTTCTGAAGGAAAAAAAGTAATTTAAAACTCAAAGTCATTGATGAAAATAAAAAAAAGCGTGGGGGTCCCCCCAAATTCAATTACCAGGCCCTTCAGGTCTGGTATAGATATTAAGAGGAACCCCGCCGCAAATTAAAAAAAAAATGCGTGCGGTTCCCCCCAAATATCCATACCAGGCCCTTCAGATCTGGCATGGATTTTAAGAGGAACCCCACCCCAAATTTAAAAAAAAAATGGCGTGGAGTCCCCCCAAAAATCCATACCAGACCCTTATACGAGCATGCAACCTGGCAGGCCGCAGGAAAAGAGGGGGGACGAGAGAGCGCCCCCCCCTCCTGAACCATACCAGGCCACATGCCCTCAACATGGGGAGGATGTCCCCATGTTGATGGGGACAAGGGCCTCATCCCCACAACCCTTCCCGGTGGTTGTGGGGGTCTGCGGGCAGGGGGCTTATCGGAATCTGGAAGACCCCTTTAACAAAGGGGACCCCCAGATCCCGCCCCCCCTATGTGAATTGGTAAGGGGTACAAATTTACCCCTACCATTTCACGAAGAAAGTGTAAAAAAAAAGTAAAAAAAAAAACACACAAACACCTTTGAAAAGTCCTTTTATTAAAAAAAAAACAAAACAAAAAACATTCCAGCAATTAAATCCAGTGTCCCGCGGCGATCCGATGTCCAGCGCTGTCCGTCATTGGCTGAGCCT
The DNA here is from genome assembly GCA_029206835.1 of Rana muscosa. NCBI lineage: Eukaryota > Metazoa > Chordata > Amphibia > Anura > Ranidae > Rana > Rana muscosa. The sequence continues at coordinate 759,401,790 of CM055118.1, read as the reverse complement.
GAGCGGACCTGATGGGAAACTTCCTCCGCAGTCTACTAAATGTATAGACCCGGCCCTTCTAAAGTTCCCCATCAGGTCCGCTCAGCCAATGAACGTGAGAAGGGGCGGGTTTATTCATGTATTACACAGTGAAGGAAGTTCCCCATCAGGTCCGCCCCCTCGGTATGTCAGACCCCGCCTACGTCATTGGCCTGAGCGGACCTGATGGGGAACTTCCTTCACTGTGTAATACATGAATAGACCCGCCCCTTCTCACGTTCCGCATCTGGTCCGCTTAGCCTTACACCTATTCATTGTCTGAGCGGACCTGATGGGGAACTTTAGAAGGGGCGGGTCTATACATTTAATAGACTGAGGAGGAAGTTCCCCATCAGGTCCGCTCAGGCTCAGCCAATGACGGACAGCGCTGGATATCGGATCGCCGTGGGACACTGGATTTCATCGCTGGAATGTTTTTTTTTTTTTAAATAAAGGACTTTTCCAAGGTGTTTGTGTGTTTTTTTTTTTACATTTTTTTACACTTTCTTCGTGAAATGGTAGGGGTACAATGTACCCCTTACCAATTCACATAGGTGGGGCGGGATATGGGAGTCCCCTTTGTTAAAGGGGTCTTCCAGATTCCGATAAGCCCCCTGCCCGCAGACCCCCACAACAACCGGGCAAGGGTTGTGGGGATGAGGCCCTTGTCCCCATCAACATGGGGACATTCTCCCCATGTTGAGGGCATGTGGCCTGGTTCGGTTCAGGAGGGGGGGCGCTCTCTCGTCCCCCCTCTTTTCCTGCGGCCTGCCAGGTTGCGTGCTCGGATAAGGGTCTGGTATGGATTTTTGGGGGGACTCCACGCCATTTTTTTTTATTTGGGGTGGAGTTCCCCTTAAAATCCATGCCAGATCTGAAGGGCCTGGTATGGATATTTGGGGGGGACCGCACGCATTTTTTTTAAAATTTGCGGCGGGGTTCCCCTTAATATCTATACCAGACCTGAAGGGCCTGGTAATTGAATTTGGGGGGACCCCCACGCTTTTTTTTATTTATTTTTTATCAATGACTTTTCTATGTATTGCCGGGAGCCGACAATTCATTAATAGCCGCGAGTGAGTTTTAAATTACTTTTTTTCCTTCAAAAATGACATTTTGTGCAGGGACAGTTCTAAGCACGGGAAACATGCGCTACTTTACATGCATATTATACACACACCCTAGGTACGAAATTTAAAGGAAAAATTCACTTTTATTTTTTCATTTTAAGCATTATTAAAATCACTGCTCCCGTAAAAACGTCAATTTTTAAAACTTTTTTTTGCATTGATACATGTCCCCTGGGGCAGGACCCGGGTCCCCAAACACTTTTTAGGACAATAACTTGCATATAAGCCTTTATAATTAGCACTTTAGATTTCGAACGTTCGAGTCCATTGTATTTAATAGGGTTCTAAAGTTCACGCGAACATTGTGTCTGTTCGCAGGTTCTGGTGCGAACCGAACAGAGGGGTGTTCGGCTCATCCCTGAACAGGACATCCCATACTCAATGTCAAATTCACATAGCATTATATATATTTAATCCCACCCCTCTAGACTAACTACTCCACCCAATCTCCGGCAGTTGCTAGTAGTCCACCTGCAGAGGGAGAGAAAAACCCACAGAAACAAATAACATCCTAACAATATCTATCTGTACATGAAGTCAATCATCTTCCCGAGGAAAGATGATTCCCTTCAACTAAGGTTGCATACACTAAGCCTAGTATATGGAATAACGCTCCTATAGGGAGATGCATAATGAAAAATCCGGCAAATCACCGCCACCTGGTGGTAGTGAAACCGTCATAGCACTGACACTACCTAACATGGTAAAGTAACACTGCTACACATTTTCCATCTTGAGCACGATGATCTCACCGATGAACCTAACTATCTCTACCCCAAAAGTTCAGTTCTCTTGTGGAGCTGCAAGCGGAGAGAAACAGCAGCTCTCCTGACTCTTAGTAGAGCAGATTACCCCAACAGTGAAGGGCAAAGGTTCTTGAGTTCCGAACGGAACAACTTCCAGAGGACAAAAACAAAAGTCTTGTCTCCTAGAGGTAGAAGTGAGGATCGGGCAAAACAAGGAGCTTCCATTTTGTATCAAAAGTTTCTATAGAGTACACAGAATCTTCTCGCTTCTTGTTACAAACGACCACCCAATCCGCATGGATGTGCCGCCCATAGCTCCACTCTTGTTTGCATCCCTTGAACTGATCAGTCATATTAGCGGAGCACTCAAAGTATCTGCGGGCGTTAGGCACTTTTAGGTGGTTCCACACAAAGTCCGCATACCACCTCTCTCTGTAGGCCTCAACCTCAAACAACAAGTCCCTGGGAACATAGGGGTACTCCCAGCCATACTTAACAGCCAAGCATCCCATATGGAACGGACACTCAGCTTCTTCCCTTTCCCCGGCAAACTCTTTACTGACATGGCCCCAGCCTCCTTACCGCGGCCTGCCGTGGATCTCCTGGAGGTCCCTCCTGGTTGGAGCTCTGGCTCAGGTAGGCGCTGGGGTGTACCTCGACCACAGCCGCGGGAGCCTTTCATGTAGCCCACTCTCCGCTTAGGAGGTGGAAGGGAAGTCTCGGTAGCGACAGAGGCAGCATCCGCCGGCTTCTCCGTCTCCGGCCTTGTAGCAACCGGAAACTCAAGCTTTACTTCCCTCTCGGCATGCACAGTGGTGCGTATGGGGTGGCTGTGGAAACGCAAGTTTCCTCCTCCAGAGTAGTGGGGCCCATCAAGCGATTCACCCGATAGGCCCGGGGCTTTTCCGTAGGCTGCTCCACCTTGAAGAGAAACTCTCCACATTTAGTACATCTCCCGAAAGGTCGGAGGTGCACCACCAGTCCCTGGCACGTGGGACAGATCATACCCAAGATCTCAGCATCTCGGCACGTGTACAGTGCAAATCGTCCTCGAGGCTTCATCTGAATCCCCGTATCGGTCAAGGGGGCAGCTAGTGAGGCAACGTCCATGGTGGAAGCAGACACCGAACTCCATGGAACAGCAGACATGTTGAACACTCACTTTTCCAGCACGCACTGTGCACTGAACTCCAAGGTCACCACGTGCAACTCACAATATGTCGGGGCTCCTCCCCTTTTTTTCTTCCTGGTGCACTCAACTCGCGGGCTTTTTCCTGTTGAGACACTCCCACGAACTACGCCGCCAAAAATACAGCTTTAGGCCTGTACCCCCATTACTCACATGCAGTGTCGCAGTTCAAATTCACCAAAATGGCCGACCTCCTCGGAACCACACGGGGAACAAAGTCCAACTTCAGGGGGGGGTATAGCTGCAGAATCCCGGACCCGAGCCCCCACGTGTAGCACACGGACCCTTTTCCCTTGCTTTGGCTCAATTGCAGGAAAAAGGCACACCGTACTATATGCCCGTACCCTCCTGGATGAGGAGGTTAAGCGGTGTTATGTATTTGGGTCCCACAGCTAGGTTCTTCTGTCAGTTGGTTCTCGTCTCCTAGGATATAGGGACAAGTCTCTGTATTCCCCCCAGTAATTCCAATGTCCACACCACTTCAAACTCCAACGTTGAGTTTATTTTCTTAATGTTCTGTAGATAGGAAAGGGTGGAAGAGAGATAGGACAGCAAGGTTTGGGAGGTTAGTCCAGGCACAATGGATAGCACAATCACTACTCTATCCCTGAGTAGGTTTTAGCTCACCCAGATAGTCTCCTACAAAGTGGATCCTAGCAGCCGAAGTGATGCTCGGACATTTGATCAAGTTCTTTCCTAGATGCGATCGGGAGACTCGCTGCCACAGAATCTATCAGGCCCCGAACCTCTTAGCTTCTGGATACTTAAGGACAGGTGCCAGCAGCAGCACATTACTAGGCCCTTGATGGATGGAAGAATCCCTCCAGAGAGGCCCTTTCCTTCACCGTGAACTCTCACCGGTCCGTCAGAAAGGTCCTCCCCCGGCCTCCTCTTCTTAGAAGCGGGCTCCCTTGCGAGGGACACCCTGGGACTCCTCTTCTCCGAAGTGAGCTCCAGCTAAAGGTGCTGGGCCCAGTGATAAATATGCAGCCCCAGCTAAAGGTGCCTGGGACTGGTGCACACGTGGCCCCATGGCCTGGAGGGCCATGCCATGCACTTGGACTCCTATCCTCCTCCGAAGACGAAGACCCCAACCCAGGCAGTGTCTGCTCCTTATGTATCCTCTCCCAGCATGCACAGCAGGTCGACCACACCCACTGTACCGCTGCCGAGAGAGGACACCCAAGGCACAGCACTAATACCAGCGGTTCAACCCTGACCCATTATGGCAGTGCCACCTAAAGGCCACAGGGAACTGCACACCAGTATACCATCCTGGAAACAAAGCAGCACAACCTATAAATTGAGAATGGTCTGAGCCTAACTACCATCTCAGACCAGCCCCTAAATTTGGGTATATAGCACCCCTAAATGGGGTGAGCGATACACATTTATAAACAAAATTGCATTCTACAAAAATAAAACTTTGCTTTTTTGCAATGTGCCCTGGTGTACTTTAAAATCAGTAAATACATGGGAATAACTGAGCACCTGAAACCCATTAAACAAGCATGTCCCTCATCCTTTTCATAGTAATGGCTGGTCTGATTATCAGTCATTAGACCAGCATATTAGACCACAGCTAGCGTTCTATCGTTTTTCTTTCCTTCATGCATTTATTACCTTGTGTGGTTGCTGCCAGCAGAAGTATCATGAAAAAGTCAGTGATTGACAAGTAAACAAGCAATGTCGTCACAATTTTTTTAGACATTGTTCAGTACAGCACACATTTCTACATGGAATTTGAATCTGTGGCAATATAGCAAAATTAATTTGCACAACCTTTAATGCCTATACACATGAGTATTTTTTTTCAGTCCTCCAATGTCCCTAAGCAACAAGAGTGTTTATACTATACTAAAAATGTGTACCATAGCTGATTCTACTAGTAAATGATTTTATTTTACATTTCATGATAACAGAGCTAACAGTTTATATACATATACAACCCGGAATAGCGCTTTATCTTGTTCAGGCTTTCAGAATTACTATCTATAAAACATAGATCTAGGTTTGAACATCGTTTGTTAATATTTGTCTTGACTGTTCCGTATGGCATTAACCGAAGAAATATTCAAGCTGTCCTTGCTCAGCAATGAAACCTATAAATAGAGAATAGAAAAGGCAGCCAAGCAAACAGTGGCTCAGTAAAAATGAGAGCAGTCTGACACATATTACACTGAGCGAATTTCAACACAAGACAGCAGTTTCACTATAATATATTAAGTACCTGAAGCAGCAAAACATATATGTATTTATCAGCAACAATAAATTTGAATTAGTTGAGGTGAATATTTTTCGTTTTCCAGCTGCAAAAAAATTACCCATCTTTGGCAGACTCTTCTCTGTTCAAGGTTTTTACAATACAAAAATATATCTTTCTATTTATGTTAGTTACCAGAATTCAAAGGTGAGGCCAGGCACTAATGTGAAAGAGAAGGCCTGGCTGGCAGTCTCCGGTCTAATTCATCCAAAAGGTGTTCTATCGGGTTGAGGTCACGACTTTATGCAGGCCACTCAAGTTCCCCCACCCCAAACTCGCTCATCCATGTCTTTATGGACCTTGCTTTGTGCACTGGTGTGCAGTCATGTTGGAACAGGAAGGGGCCATTACCAAACTTCTCCCACAAAGTTGGGAGCATGAAATTGTCCAAAATGTCTTGCCATGCTGATGCCTTATGCCCTGTACACACAATCGGATTTCCGATGGAATAAAATCCGATGGATATTTCCATCGGAATTCCGATGAAGCTGACTTTCATCAGTCTTGCCTACACTCCATCAGTCAAAATTCCGACCGTCCAAAACGCAGTGACTAAAAACAACACGTACGACGGCACTATAAAGGGGTAGTTCAAATCCAACAGCGCCACCCTTTGGGCTGCTTTTGCTGATTTCGTGTTACCGCGTGTTAGTAAAAGTTTGGTGAGAGCCGATTCGCGCATTTCAGTCTCCGTGCTTTTCAGATCGTTTTCTGCGTTTCAGTTTGTGCTTGTGGGTTCGTATTTGTCTTTCAGTGCGTGCAGTCAGGTCGGTTCTGTTTTGCAGTGCCTTCTTGGCCGCTTGTTACTGTTTTTCAGGTCGTTCTTCACAGGCCTTGCTGTTCCTCGGTGCGTTCTGTTTAAGTTCGTTCTGACCAGCCGACCGGTTTAAAGCCATGTTGGAAGTACGTTCTCATCGTAGAGCTCGTGCTGCGTATGCGCTTGGTGTTGCGGTTAATACTTTGACCCAAGCTCAGTCCATGAACAGGGTGAGGAGGAGTTCATGGACCAAGAATTGGTTGCTCCAGCGGGACCAATTCTGTCATATGCCTCTGATGCGGGAAATCCAGGAGAATAATCCTGATGACTACAGGAATTATCTCCGGATGACAGACCCCGTTTTTCACCGTCTGTTGGATTTGGTGTCCCCCTATATCACCAGGCAGGACACTGTGATGCGCCAGGCCATCACTGCCGAGCAGAGGCTCATCGCCACCTTGAGATACCTGGCGACTGGGAGAAGCCTGCAGGACTTCAAGTTCATGACAGGCATCTCCCCCCCAGGCTCTGGGGGTCATTATTCCAGAGACCTGTTCTGCCATCATACAAGTTATGCAGAAGGACTATATTAAGGTAATTTTTCTCCTTTAACATCACATTGTATGTATATAATGCTTACTAATGTATTGTATTTCTTTTATCCTTCCCTAATTACCCTGATTGTAATATGCTGTGAATGTCCCCTTTGTCCTCATGCATGCTGTACCCTTTTTTGGGCCTACATGCATATTTGCCTTCACTAACCTCTCCAGCATGCTATCCTGGGCCCAAACACCCCTAGCCTAGTCACTTAACAAGATATTTTGTCAACTCCATTGTATTGCTTTACCCTCCCCCCTCCAATGAGTCCAAATGTTTTGTTTCTCATTACAATCAGGCAGAGTGGTGTAGTGTTTTTTTTTGTAGGCCCAAACTCAGCTAGAACCCCCCCCCCTTAAAATGTGTCCAAATGTTTTGTTTCTCATTACAATCAGGCAGAGTGGTGTATTGTTTTTTTTTGTAGGCCCAAACTCAGCTAGAACCCCCCCCCCACCCCCCCATAAAATGTGTACAAATGTTTTGCTTCTCATTACAATCAGGCAGAGTGGTGTATTTTTATTTTTGGTAGGCCCAAACCCAGCTAGAACCCCCCCCCCCTAAAATGTGTGCAATGAGCCATCAGAGGGGGTGAGGAATGTGATAATTGTGCCTTCTATTTGTGTCTATAACTACTCCCCAAAATACAAATGTTATACTGATGTTGGGCAAGAATGTTTTTGTGTAATCTGCTAGCAATGTTATGTGCAAAAGTCCTAATAATTTTTTTTGTTTGACTCCACAGTTTCCTTCATCGCCACAGGAACGGCAGACTGTGGCATCCCATTTTGCCGAGTGGTGGGACTTTCCTAACTGCGGAGGGGCAATCGATTGGAAACACGTCCGCACAGTGCCACCACCCCGTTCTGGGTCGTACTATTACAACTACAAGGGGTTTAATAGTATTGTGTTGATGGCGGTGGTATCGGCACACTATGAATTCATGTATGTGGACGTGGGGAAGAATGGCCGGATGTCGGATGGGGGAGTCTTTGCACAGACGGAATTTGCCAGACGTCTCCAGAGTGGTGGCCTGGCACTACCACATGATGGGGAGAACGTTGAGGGCCTTCCGTTTGTTTTTATCGCGGATGAAGCTTTCGGGCTGGGACCCCACCTGATGAGGCCATTCCCCCAGAGGACCCTCACCCCGGAGAAGAGGGTTTATAATTACCGGCTTTTGCCTTCTGGATAATGGCAAGCCGGTTCTGCCTGTTTCTTACCTCTATCCATATGGCAGAATACAAGATCAATCATATTGTTTTTACCTGCTGCATACTGCACAACTATTTACGCAGAAATGCACCCACTTATCTGAGTTCTGTTGGGCCAGAGGCCGGACTTGCAGACAATGCCCTGACGGGCCTGGATACTGGCCGTATTGGCTTGGCCCCCCAAAGTGCCCGTGAAGTGCGGGATAAATATGTTGATTACTTTACGGGTAGGGGGGCCATTGCTATGCCAGACAATCTCTGATTTTATAACTTTTAAAAATAAAAAAAGTAAAATCTGTAAAAAACTTGATTTCTCATTATTGCTTGTGTTTCTTGAATCTGCCTCCCAGGCTCTCCTAGTACACTTGTAGTGCCAAGTGGCTTTGTCTTTAGTAAATAACCACAATTGTCACGGTAAACAAGAACATATTTTTCAAAATGGTATTGAGCTTAGAAAGAAGAAGCCACACATTTTTGAGTAGAAAAATATTTTTACTCTGTGCACAACTTGTTCATTCTAAATTTTTTGGGGACATTCTAACCAGTGTTTCCCCCCCCCAAAAAAAGTTTTGGTTTTGGTTTTGCATAAACACGCATGTAAAAAAAAAACAAAAAAACAATGGAACTTACAAAGTTCAACCTTATAGAAATGAGATGGGGTGATGTCACCCCTGAACAAGGCAAATTTGGAAGATGCACACAAATTGTGCGTCAGAATGGGGATTTTCCTCCTGATCCCATGCCAAATGTCAACATGTGCTATCTCCCATCATGGGGGATCAATGGACGTGTTTTGGGGGTGCAAACCCTTCCTCTCACCTACTTGAGTTGCGAGGAAGGGGTTGCACCCTCCAAACAAGTCCATTGATTTTCCCTGATGGGAGATAGCACATGTTGACACACTGTGTGCATCTACAAAATTTGGCTCGTTAAATCACACAAAAATTAAGAAACTTTTAGGACAAAAAAAATTTAACTGGTGGCAAGAAAAACATCTTTATACTCTCCCCAAAACATCAATCATGTTTTTAATTTGTTGGTCAAAAACGATACAGTTTGTGCGTTATAACGTCGATTTCTGGACTCATAACCATGAGATCCTGTATTATGATTTGTGCGCTCCCACTGGAGAAAGGAGGAGATTGATCTTCCACAAGCAGCACATTACCTAAAAAAAGTAAAAATACGCATGTCTTAAAAATATGCATTCCCTGAATCTGTGGTGTATGGCACTGACCTGTTGTGGTGACAATCTCGCACACTTCCTCCACATCTCCTTTCTCCACCTCTTCTTCCTCCACCTTTCCTTCCTCCACATCCTGAGGTTTGGGTTCTCTCTGGTCCCCTTCTTTCTGAGGTTGGGGTTCCCTCTGTTCTTTCCGAGGTGTGGGGTTCCTGGCCTCCTCAGAGTGGTGTGCTCCAAGTCTCCGCTCCCCTATGAGAATGAAACAAAAGGTATACTTATCACACAGATATTTGAGGTCAGAAATAGGAATATGAAACATTGCTTGGAAGTGGGGTACAATTTTTTGGCAGAGTTACAAGCTGAAGACATGTTTTAAAATGTATTTCTAAACTGGAATCCTGAAATTTTTTGACCAAGTTACACACAGGGAGACACCCCCAAAGTATCCACTCTAGCACCTGTGTGGGACATCCTAAAAAGGTTGTTCTGGTGTCCCACACAGGTGCTCCAGAGTACAGCTGTGGAAACAGCTGCTGAGTGTCCTCTCCTTTACACTAAATCAAGTTTGCATTTCACATTCTAGTTAAAAAAATATCATCTAGACAACAATGTTTCTAAACATTGTTTTAATCGAAATAGGCATGACCAAATGTGGTTTACCTGTATCTGCGCAAAATATCTACTTTTGAGGAGGATTGATGTTTACTACGAACGATTATACTTTGGCCACTACCCTGAAAGTGGCCATTTTAAAATATCCAACCAGTCAATCAAATTATTATTAACACAGGAGAAAAACTTACTTTTTAGTAGCATTCTTTTGATCTTCCTGTACTTCTCCGGCTCCCTCAGCTTTAGATCAGACCACCTTTTACGGAGCTGCTCCTTGGATCTCTGGACCCCAAATTTATGGTACAGACTCCTAGCCACTTTGCCCATTATTTTGGCCTTCCTGAGAGTAAGGGTGTTGTATGGCCCATGCTTCCCATCATAATCTCTCCTCCGCAAGATGTCCACCATCTTCGCCATCTCAGCAAAGGACATATTACTGGCCTTGTATCTTGTCCTAGATCGGGACGTTTCTGGCTCCGGGCTTTCCTCGTCGGAAGTTAAAACAACCCGCACCTGCTGGGTCACCACCATGTCAACTCTCACAGGGCGTTGAACGAGAAGGGGCGGGGAATATCCGAGGAAGAACGTCAGGGGCGGGAACGTCAGAGGCGGCCGACGTGGGCGGAGTTTCACGCATGCGCAGGGAATATAATGATAACGACGTTGTGTGCACGGAGTAAGGAGGACCGGAAGTTCCGAACGTCACTGACGAAGGTAAAAATTTAACTTGCGGTATCAGTGGCCTATACTGATTCATGATTTTAAAGGGCTAGATTGGGATAATATTAAGACAGTTTAGGCTGGCCTAGTGTTTTTGTCTTGTGTTTTATCTTGCAGAAAATATGCAGAGTTTCAAGGATCCGCTAATTTTCAGAGCTTTCATAGATAAATATAGAGAGCTCACCAATTTATGGGAGCTTAAAAACCCATTATACCACAATCGTGATGTTAGGAGGGCAACAATTGAAAAATTAGTGGAATATATGAAGACCTGGATCCCAGAGACAGACTATAACATGATTAACAATAAAATCAATAATATGAGGAACAGCTACAAAAAACAATACAAAGAGGTCTGCGAATCCAGGAGCAGCAGCAGACCAAGTTCATGTTCCCAAGCTGTGGTATTACAAACACCTGCGATTTCTGGACAACCAGATAGAAGCCAGGGAATCACTTTCCAGCCTTCACTCCCGCCTTCCCTCCAGCCTTCCCTCCAGCGTTCCCTCCAACCTTCCCTCCAGCGTTCCCTCCACCCTTCCCTCCACCCCTGTAGAGGGTGCCGAGGAGCTAGCTGACCTCGAAGAGCCGGATCTTCACATCTATAGTCAGGTATAGTATTTTTCAACATATTTTTTGTCATAGAATAATTGTTGGGAACTAGATGTTATTATTCAAAAAGAATATAAATAAACCCAAAAAAAGTGGGCAGAATTGTTTGGGACAAGAATGAAAAATGCTGGGCTCAGAATGAGAGTATTTTCTATTTATTAACATTTAATTTGCAATAGTCATGAGCTGGAAATTGTGTGTGATTGATGAACCAAAAACTCAAACTATGTCCCTTTTTTATACACAGGATGAGGTCAGCCAGGGGGACGAGTCTCTGGAGTGTGGCACCCAGGAGGAGGCAGGGATGAGTGGCAGCCAGGAGGAGGCAGGGGTGAGTGGCAGCCAAGAGGAGGCCGGGCTGAGTGGCAGCACACAGTCACAGGTGCTTCCCCTCCAGGTGAGACCGAAAAGGCCCAGGAGGAAGACTCAGGTGGAGAAGGAATCCCTGAAAATAATAAGGGAAGCAGCTGCGATCATGAGGGCCCCCCTTAACCCAGTCGAGTCCTATGGGTGCTATGTGGCCGATAGACTCCTTAAAGTGGAGGAGGGCCAACGTGCCCTCTGTGAAGAGCTTATATCTACGGCCCTTTACAGGGCGGGGAGAGGCCAACTGACAGGGGCCACACACCTTTGTGATCTGGCCCATCCTTCTCCTCCTTCTCCTCCTCCTCCTGCCACATTCCCACCACCAGAGCCACAGCCTGCAAGGGGGCGTGGAGGGAGCCGTGGAAGGAACGCTACAGGGAAGCATGGAGGGAACACTGCAGGGAAGCGTGGAGGGAAGGCTACAAGGAAGACCAGAAAGTGATTCCCTGGCTTCAAGCTGCTCTGCCAGAAGACACAGTTTTTTGGAGTACCACAGCTTGGGTACATGTATGACATCTGCTGCTGCTCCTGATTTCTGCGATTCGGGGACCAGATTGTGATCCCAATTTGAGGGACTCCTCATGTTATTGATTTTATTTGCCTTCATATCTGCCTTTGGGGTCCAAAGTCAGCATATATTCCACTAATTTCTCAATTGTTGCCCTTTATCTTTATTTTTTTTCTTGTGAGTAGGAAGGTACATTTCATAAATACAATGTGTAATTAACAAGGGACACCAACACTAACCTCCTTGAGAGAAAAGAAAACCGAGATAATAATGTTGTTGTGATAACTTGACCATAAAAAAATATGGACATCACTATAAAATATTAAAAGGACAGAAAAAAATTAGAAGATCTTGATTCAAAACAACCAAAAAAAAAAAAACATTTTTGGAATCCTGCCTTTAAAATAAAATACGAAGATTCATGAAATCTCAAAGAAAATATTTTGTTCGAACTCTGTGTGAATATCCGCAACAAATTTATTTTGGGGGGAAAACCGTTTAGAAAGAAGAAAAGAAAGCGCTACATTTAACGATGCAAAAATTTGCAGCATGACGAATGTGCTATGTCCATTACGAATGCTAGTTTTACCAGAACGAGCGCTCCCGTCTTGTAATTTAGTCTGAGCATGCGTGGATTTTTCTCTGATGGAGTTCCCCACAGATGATCGGAATTTGCTATGGTTTTTTTTTTCCATCGGTAAAATTTAAAACAGGTTCTGTTTTTTTATACCGATGGAAAAAAAAACGATGGGGCCCACACTGGATCGGTTTGTCCGATGAAAATAATCCATCTGTCTTTTTTCATCAGAAAAAACGATCGTGTGTACGCGGCATTATGCTGCGTACACACAATCGTTTTTCATGACGTTAAAAATGCCATTTTTAAAAATGGGCATTAAAACCGATCGTGTGTAGGCTCCAGAGCATTTTTAACGACGTGAAAAACGGGCATTAAAAATTTCGAACATGCTCTATTTTTTCACGTCGTTTTTCATGTCGTTTTTTTTAACATCGTGAAAAACGGTAGTGTGTATGCTTTTACGAGGGGAAACAAACGCGCATGCTCAGAATCAAGTAAGAGACGGGAGCGCTCGTTCTGGTAAAACTAGCGTTCGTAATGGAGATAGCACATTCGTCACGCTGTAACGGACTGAAAAGCACGAGGCTGAAAAGCGCGAATCGTCGCTCAACAAACTTTACTAACATGAAGGGTGGCGCCATTCGAACGGATCTTCCCCTTTATAGTGCCGTCATACGTGTTGTACGTCACTGCGCTTTGCTCGAGCGTTTTTTTTCATGATCGTGTGTACGCAAGACAGGGTTGAGAGGAAACAAGAAAAAAAACGACGAGAAAAACGTTGGTTTTAAAAATTACATTAAAAACGGATGTGTGTACGCGGCATTAGAGTTCCCTTCTCTGGAACTAAGGGGCCAAGCCCAACCCCTGAAAAACAACCCCACACCATAATACCCCCTCTACCAAATGATTTATATATTTTTATTTATAAATATATAAAAAAAGTAGTGACTTAGCAACTGGAAGCTGCAGAATTGCTTTTTTTACCACAAGAACCACATTTATATGACATAATTGTGGATACAAATTTTAATCGATGATGCTAAGTTAGTGGTATGGGAGTTTTCTTAAGTAGACTATTTTCTCCAACTGTAACCCTCTTTGAGAGAGGTGGTTATACTTAAAAAATCTAAGATATTGGCATGCAGTCTCTTTTGCACCACATTGCAAAGGATGCTTAAAAATGAATGTTAAATTAACATCCGTCGGTCCCCAGAGAGTGCGCTTTTTCATAAACTCCCCGACGGGATTCCCAGAAAATCAATACGCCTCATAACTTATATGTTGTTAGCAGCGAGAATAACAATTGCAAGGAACTGGAAACGCTCAAGAATACCCCTAGAACAAGTTAAGGACAAACTCAATTGGATTATGATTAATGACAGGCTCACTTACACTCTTCACAATAAAGCAGAAATGTTCAACAAGATCTGGGATCCATGGATCGAATATATTTCTACTTAACAGGGAAATCCAGGTGACCCTCTCTCTCTTTCCCCTCTCTCTCTCCCCTCTCTCTCTCCCTTTCCTCCTTTCACTTTCTCTTCTCTGCTCCTTTCCTCTTTCCTTTGCTCTCTCTCTCTCTTTTTATTCTTGGTGATAGACTTTTCTGTTTACCTTGGTTACCGATATACCGTGATATAACGTTACTAATAAGACAGGAAACCTTATCATGGTGGGGATCCACGGCTAACCCCGAATTTTTTAATCTTCCTTATTGTGTTCTTCTCCTCTCCTTTTTTGTATTTACTCCAATAAAAAAATATTGCAATATAAAAATGAATGTTAAAATAGCCTTCAGTAAGGGTCCTTTCACACGGGGCGGATCCGTGCAGATCCGCCCCGTGAAGCTCCGCTTGCTCAGCGGGGATCGCTCCGTTGATCCCCGCTGAGCCGACGGATGACTGGGCGGTCCCCGCACACTGTGCAGGGACCGCCCTGTCAGAGCGCCGCTCTCCCCTATGGGGAATCGGATGATGACGGACCGTAGAGTCCGTTGTCATCCGATCCGCTCCGCCGACGGAAGGAAAAATAGGGTTTTCCTCCGTCACACTTTGGCGGAGCGGATGTCAGCGGACATGTCTCCGCTAGGGATGAGCCGAACACCCCCGGGTTCGGTTCGCACCAGAACCTTCGAACGGACCGAAAGTTCGCGCAAATTTTCGAACCCTATTCGTTATAATGGACGCGAACGTTCGAAATCAAAATTGCTAATTACAACGGCCAATATGCATGTTAATGTTATAAAACAGGTTTGGGGACCCGGGTCCTGCCCCAGGGGACATATATCAATGCAAAAAGAAATTTTAAAAACTAAAGTTTTTTCGGGAGCAGTCATTTTAATGATGCATAAAGTGAAAAAAAAAAAGTGAAATTTTCCTTTAAATATGGTACCTGGGGGGTGTCTAAAGTATGCCTGTGAAGTGGCATGTGTTTCCCGTGTTTAGAACTGTCCTTGCACAAAATGACATTTGTAAAGGAAAAAAAGAAGCCATTTAAAACCACTTGCGGCTTTAATGTCATGTCTTGTCCTGGCCGCCATATGGCTGAAAATCCTTGAGAAAAATGGCATGGCTACCCCATCACCCCCCCCCCCCACCCCAGCCCCTTTGGGTCTTGTATGGATACTAAGGGGGACCCCGCACCCAAAATAAAACCCTATACCTACAACCCTATATACTCTGAACAGCAGAGTATATAGGTGGTGCAAACAAGACATGGACTGTAGGTTTGTTCTTAAGTAGAATCTGAACAGGTACATTATGAAGTGTAGCTACATCCCAAAAAAATAAATTTTTAAGCTTTTTGGAGAACATAGGGAGGGGTTATCACCCCTGTAACATTTGCTGTCTTTGCACATCTGTTCAGAACATGTCACCTCACTTTCCGTCCCAATGACAAATGTTTTTGGAAAAGTGGGGTTTTAATTGAAACAAGGATTGGTGATAAAGCATCAGTAGAGAGGAGATACCTTTTTCCCAAATTAAATCTAACAGGATAGAATTTTCCTTCCTAGGGGTAGATTTCCTCTCACTTCCTGTTTTCTCTTGCCGTTTGCAAGTAGGAGTCGTTTGTAAGTTGGATGTTTGAAAGTAGGGGCCTGCCGTATATACTCTGCAGAAATTTGCCCTATTAGATGTTGGTGTAGCCACAAGACTGGTGGGCACAGGAATGGGCCCTGCTGTGAGTTAATAGATCAAGATTTGTACTTGCATGCACCTGTTGAACCGGGCAGAAAAATTGGGCCTTTGGTGGTGGTGGTGGTGGTGGTGGACGGTGTTGCCACAAGACTGTAAGCCCTCACAGTTACTCTTGGTGGGTGCAGGAATGGGCCCTGCTGTGAGTTATTAGATCAAGATTTGTAATTGCATGCACCTGTTGAACAGGGCAGAAAAATTGGGCCTTTGGTGGTGGTGGTGGTGGTGGACGGTGTTGCCACAAGACTGTAGGCCCTCATAGTTACTCTTGGTGGGCGCAGGAATGGGCCCTGCTGTGAACTATTAGATCAAGATTTGTAATTACACGCCCCTGTTAAACAGGGGCTGAAAAATTGTGCCTTAGGCATTGGTGCTGGTGCCACAACACTGCAACCCCTCACAGATACTGTACTTGGAGCACAGCAGTCACACCTGTTGCGAAGCATCTTTTTAAAAAATTGTAATTACACGCCCCTGTTATACAGGGGCTGAAAAATTGTGCCTTAGGCACTGGTGCTGGTGCCACAACACTGCAACCCCTCACAGATACTGTACTCTGAGCACAGCAATGAGACCTGTTGCAAAGCATTGCCTAAAAATTGTAATTACACGCCCCAACAGGGGCTGAAAAATTGTGCCTTAGGCACTGGTGCTGGTGCCACAACACTGCAACCCCTCACAGATACTGTACTCTGAGCACAGCAGTCACACCTGTTGCGAAGCATCTTTTTAAAAAATTGTAATTACACGCCCCTGTTATACAGGGGCTGAAAAATTGTGCCTTAGGCACTGGTGCTGGTGCCACAACACTGCAACCCCTCACAGATACTGTACTCTGAGCACAGCAATGAGACCTGTTGCAAAGCATTGCCTAAAAATTGTAATTACACGCCCCAACAGGGGCTGAAAAATTGTGCCTTAGGCACTGGTGCTGGTGCCACAACACTGCAACCCCTCACAGATACTGTACTCTGAGCACAGCAGTCACACCTGTTGCGAAGCATCTTTTTAAAAAATTGTAATTACACGCCCCTGTTATACAGGGGCTGAAAAATTGTGCCTTAGGCACTGGTGCTGGTGCCACAACACTGCAACCCCTCACAGATACTGTACTCTGAGCACAGCAATGAGACCTGTTGCAAAGCATTGCCTAAAAATTGTAATTACACGCCCCAACAGGGGCTGAAAAATTGTGCCTTAGGCACTGGTGCTGGTGCCACAACACTGCAACCCCTCACAGATACTGTACTCTGAGCACAGCAGTCACACCTGTTGCGAAGCATCTTTTTAAAAAATTGTAATTACACGCCCCTGTTATACAGGGGCTGAAAAATTGTGCCTTAGGCACTGGTGTGGTGGCATGGATCATTGAGGAGGAGGAAGAGGATAGTCAGTGAACATAACAGGACAGTCACTCAGCATCAGCATAGGCAGTCTTGAAGGGATGTGACATTATAAATTATTCCGTTATATCCGCTTCAGGTGTCTGGTAGCTGGTGGTGATCCAAGACTGATTCATTTTTATGAAGGTCAGTCGATCAACCGAGTCGGTGGACAGGCGCACCCTATGATCGGTGACAAATCCTCCAGCAGCACTGAATGTGCGTTCGGAAAGAACGCTGGATGCAGGACAGGCCAGTAGCTCAATTGCATACTGTGCAAGCTCTGGCCAGTGATCCATCCTCAGGACCCAGTAAGCCAGAGGATTTTCGGTGGGAAAGGTGTCCAAGTCTGACCTTGCCCCTAGGTATTCCTGCACCATGTATATCAGACGCTGGCGATGGTTGCTGGAACCGATCATACCTTGGGGCTGCGGACTAAAAAATTGTCTGAACGCATCGGTCAGACGTCCACCTTCCCCACCGCTCCTTCTGCTACTGACCGAAGCCTCAGCAACTCGTCGTCCAGGACCAGGAGTTTGTAACCTCCCAGTTTCTGGGAACGCGTTGCACAGACCTTTCTGCAAGGCCTCCCTGAGATGTCTCATCCTCTGCTCCCTCTGCGACGGCAAGATAAGGTCCGCAACCTTACCCTTGTACCGTGGATCAAGGAGAGTGGCCAGCCAGTAATGGTCACTCTCCTTGATCCGAAGAACACGAGGATCCTTCCGCAGGCTTTGCAGGATCAGGGAGGCCATGCAGCGTAGGTTAGCTGAGGCATTCGGTCCGGAGTCTTCTGGGTCACTGAGGATGACATGATCGCCAGCCACCTCCTCCCAGCCACGTACAAGTCCACTGGTTTGTTGGGACTGTACATCATCCCTAAAAGACTGCTGCTGCTGATGCTGAGTGCCAGGCTCCACCTCCATGCTCACACAATCCTCCTCCTCCTCCTCCTCCTCTTCCTGTGTGATGGGTGGGACAGAAGGAACATTGTCTGGATAAAGGGGGCCTTGAGAGACAAGGAAGTCCTCCTCTTCCTGCCTCTGTTCTGCCTCAAGTGCCCTGTCCATTATCCCACGCAGCGTATGCTCCAACAGGTGGACAAGAGGTACAGTGTCACTGATGCATGCACTGTCACTGCTCACCATCCTCGTGGCCTCCTCAAATGGTGAGAGGACAGTGCATGCATCCCTGATCATGCTCCACTGGCGTGGGGAAAAAAAGCCAAGCTCCCCTGACCCTGTCCTGGTGCCGTAGTCGCAAAGGTACTCATTGATGGCCCTCTGCTGCGTGTGCAGTCGCTGCAGCATGGCCAACGTTGAGTTCCACCTGGTGGGCATGTCACATATTAGGCGGTTCTTGGGCAGGTTCAGCTCCTTTTGCAGCTCAGTCAGCCGAGCACTGGCATTATAAGATCGGCGGAAATGCACACAGACTTTCCTGGCCTGCCTCAGGACATCCTGTAAGCCTGGGAACCTGCCCAAGAACCGCTGCACCACCAGGTTGAGGACGTGAGCCATACAGGGCACATGGGTGAGCTGCCCCTGTCGCAGGGCGGAGAGGAGGTTGGTGCCATTATCAGAAACGACCATTCCTGGCTTAAGCTGGCGTGGCGTCAACCACCTCTCGGCCTGCCCCTGCAGAGCTGCCAGAACCTCTGGCCCAGTGTGGCTCCTGTCCCCCAAACACACCAGCGCAAGCACGGCATGGCATCTTTTTGCCTGCGTACTCGCATAGCCCCTTGTACGCCTACGGAGCACCGCTGGTTCCGAGGACAGAGCACTCGAAGAGGACATGGAGGAAGAAGAAGAGGAGGGGGTGGAGGAGAGAGGTGTGTCACAACCAGTAGTAGCATTTTGGAGGCGTGGTGGCGGAACAACCTCCAACACTACTGCACCTTGTCCTGCATCCCTCCCAGCTACCAATAGAGTGACCCAATGGGCCGTGAAAGAAAGATAACGTCCCTGTCCATGCCTGCTGGACCATGAGTCAGCGGTAATATGCACCTTACCGCTGACCGCCCTGTCCAGCGAGGCATGGACATTGCCTTCCATGCCAGTAGAGAGACGGAATCGCCTTCCGTGAGAAAAAGTGGCGTTTGGGAACCTGCCACTGAGGAACCGCACATTGAACAAACTCACGGAAGGGGGCCGAGTCTATCAACTGAAAAGGCAGCAGTTGAAGTGCTAGCAATTTAGCCAAGCTAGCATTCAACCGCTGGGCATGTGGATGGCTGGGAGTATACTTCTTTCGACGGTCCAGCAGCTGGGGCAGGGAAATTTGCCTGCTACAATCGGACGTCGGTGTACTGCAAGTACTTGGTTGTGACACACCTAATTCTACACCTTCAGTCCTCTCAGAGCAGCTTTCAGAGAGGACTGAAGATATAGTGGGGATGGAGATCCCAGCTGATGAGGAGCAAGGAGAGGTCCGCTTTGTTCTTTGGTGTGGGTCTTTTATGTGTGCTTGCCAACGAGCTGCATGGCAGGTCGACATATGTCTGCTCATGCTTGTGGTGCCCAAGCGGCTGATGTTTTGGCCACGCGAGATACGCTTGAGACAAATATTGCAAATAGCAGTGGTGCGATCTGATGCACTCGTCTCAAAAAAGGCCCACACCAAAGAACTTTTGTGATAACGTGCAGAGGCAGCGCCCTGCACAGGCGGAGCTCTGCGGTGTGGTACAGTTGCTGTGCTGGCCTCTAGCTGGCCTCTAGGGGGCATCCTGCCTCGTTGGACATGTGACGCTGCATCCTCCTCCTCCTCCTCCTCTCTCCCTTCAGGCACCCACGTGGAGTCAGTGACCTCATCATCCCCTCCCTCTTCACCACTAGAGCAAACCTGGCAGTAAGCTGCAGCTGGTGGAACACTACTGCCAGATTGCTGTCCTTCAGCATCCCCTCTCTCTGCGCGCACACTACTGACTTCCTCAAGCTGGGTATCATCATCCGAGCCTTCGAATCGTTGGGCATCCTCCTGGAGCATGTACCCAACACTGTGCTCAAACAGTTCGGGGGACTCCTCAGGAGGACATGGTGGGTCTAGGGAAGGGGTGGCTGATGATGCCATTGAGTACGCGTTGGCAGCTGCTCTGCCAGTACCCTGAGCCTGGGTGAGAGAGGATGAGGAGGATGAGGAGGGCTTGGTCATCCATTCTACCAAGCCTTCGGCATGATGCGGCTACACATGTCCAGCTGCCGAAAACAAAGACAAGCTTGTCCCATGGCCACGTGCTGATGACGATGCACGACCACGTCCACGGCCAGCACTGTTGTCTCTAGAAACAGAGCCTGCCTGCCCTGTGTTCTTGCCTCGGCACGCTCTGCCTCTCCTTGGCGGTCTTCCAGCCATTGTAGTCGGTAGTGTATATAGTATAAAAAATAGAACTCCTATGTGTGCTCACAACACACTGTAGGTCCTATGGGTGCTGACACTAACACACTATAGGTACTATGTGTGCTGCTGACAAGAAAATATAGGAGCTCTGTTTGCTGCCACTAACACACTAGAAGTCCTATGGGTGCTGCTGAGAAGAAAATATAGGAGCTCTGTTTGCTGCCACTAACACACTAGAAGTCCTATGGGTGCTGCTGAGAAGAAAATATAGAAGCTCTGTGTGATGCCACTAACACACTAGAAGTCCTATGGGTGCTGCTGAGATGAAAATATAGGAACTCTGTGTGATGCCACTAACACATTAGAAGTCCTATGGGTGCTGCTGAGAAGAAAATATAGGAGCTCTGTTTGCTGCCACTAACACACTAGAAGTCCTATGGGTGCTGCTGAGAAGAAAATATAGGAGCTCTGTTTGCTGCCACTAACACACTAGAAGTCCTATGGGTGCTGCTGAGAAGAAAATATAGGAGCTCTGTTTGCTGCCACTAACACACTAGAAGTCCTATGGGTGCTGCTGAGAAGAAAATATAGGAGCTCTGTTTGCTGCCACTAACACACTAGAAGTCCTATGGGTGCTGCTGAGAAGAAAATATAGGAGCTCTGTTTGCTGCCACTAACACACTAGAAGTCCTATGGGTGCTGCTGAGAAGAAAATATAGGAGCTCTGTGTGATGCCACTAACACACTAGAAGTCCTATGGGTGCTGCTGAGAAGAAAATATAGGAGCTCTGTTTGCTGCCACTAACACACTAGAAGTCCTATGGGTGCTGCTGAGAAGAAAATATAGGAGCTCTGTTTGCTGCCACTAACACACTAGAAGTCCTATGGGTGCTGCTGAGAAGAAAATATAGGAGCTCTGTTTGCTGCCACTAACACACTAGAAGTCCTATGGGTGCTGCTGAGAAGAAAATATAGGAGCTCTGTTTGCTGCCACTAACACACTAGAAGTCCTATGGGTGCTGCTGAGAAGAAAATATAGGAGCTCTGTGTGATGCCACTAACACACTAGAAGTCCTATGGGTGCTGCTGAGAAGAAAATATAGGAGCTCTGTTTGCTGCCACTAACACACTAGAAGTCCTATGGGTGCTGCTGAGAAGAAAATATAGGAGCTCTGTTTGCTGCCACTAACACACTAGAAGTCCTATGGGTGCTGCTGAGAAGAAAATATAGGAGCTCTGTTTGCTGCCACTAACACACTAGAAGTCCTATGGGTGCTGCTGAGAAGAAAATATAGGAGCTCTGTGTGATGCCACTAACACACTAGAAGTCCTATGGGTGCTGCTGAGAAGAAAATATAGGAGCTCTGTTTGCTGCCACTAACACACTAGAAGTCCTATGGGTGCTGCTGAGAAGAAAATATAGGAGCTCTGTTTGCTGCCACTAACACACTAGAAGTCCTATGGGTGCTGCTGAGAAGAAAATATAGGAGCTCTGTTTGCTGCCACTAACACACTAGAAGTCCTATGGGTGCTGCTGAGAAGAAAATATAGGAGCTCTGTGTGATGCCACTAACACACTAGAAGTCCTATGGGTGCTGCTGAGAAGAAAATATAGGAGCTCTGTTTGCTGCCACTAACACACTAGAAGTCCTATGGGTGCTGCTGAGAAGAAAATATAGGAGCTCTGTGTGATGCCACTAACACACTAGAAGTCCTATGGGTGCTGCTGAGAAGAAAATATAGGAGCTCTGTTTGCTGCCACTAACACACTAGAAGTCCTATGGGTGCTGCTGAGAAGAAAATATAGGAGCTCTGTTTGCTGCCACTAACACACTAGAAGTCCTATGGGTGCTGCTGAGAAGAAAATATAGGAGCTCTGTGTGATGCCACTAACACACTAGAAGTCCTATGGGTGCTGCTGAGATGAAAATATAGGAACTCTGTGTGATGCCACTAACACATTAGAAGTCCTATGGGTGCTGCTGAGAAGAAAATATAGGAGCTCTGTTTGCTGCCACTAACACACTAGAAGTCCTATGGGTGCTGCTGAGAAGAAAATATAGGAGCTCTGTGTGATGCCACTAACACACTAGAAGTCCTATGGGTGCTGCTGAGAAGAAAATATAGGAGCTCTGTTTGCTGCCACTAACACACTAGAAGTCCTATGGGTGCTGCTGAGAAGAAAATATAGGAGCTCTGTTTGCTGCCACTAACACACTAGAAGTCCTATGGGTGCTGCTGAGAAGAAAATATAGGAGCTCTGTTTGCTGCCACTAACACACTAGAAGTCCTATGGGTGCTGCTGAGAAGAAAATATAGGAGCTTTGTTTGCTGCCACTAACACACTAGAAGTCCTATGGGTGCTGCTGAGAAGAAAATATAGGAGCTCTGTTTGCTGCCACTAACACACTAGAAGTCCTATGGGTGCTTCTGAGAAGAAAATATAGGAGCTCTGTGTGATGCCACTAACACACTAGAAGTCCTATGGGTGCTGCTGAGAAGAAAATATAGGAGCTGTGTGTGATGCCACTAACACACTAGAAGTCCTATGGGTGCTGCTGAGAAGAAAATATAGGAGCTCTGTTTGCTGCCACTAACACACTAGAAGTCCTATGGGTGCTGCTGAGAAGAAAATATAGGAGCTCTGTTTGCTGCCACTAACACACTAGAAGTCCTATGGGTGCTGCTGAGAAGAAAATATAGGAGCTCTGTGTGATGCCACTAACACACTAGAAGTCCTATGGGTGCTGCTGAGATGAAAATATAGGAACTCTGTGTGATGCCACTAACACATTAGAAGTCCTATGGGTGCTGCTGAGAAGAAAATATAGGAGCTCTGTTTGCTGCCACTAACACACTAGAAGTCCTATGGGTGCTGCTGAGAAGAAAATATAGGAGCTCTGTTTGCTGCCACTAACACACTAGAAGTCCTATGGGTGCTGCTGAGAAGAAAATATAGGAGCTCTGTTTGCTGCCACTAACACACTAGAAGTCCTATGGGTGCTGCTGAGAAGAAAATATAGGAGCTCTGTTTGCTGCCACTAACACACTAGAAGTCCTATGGGTGCTGCTGAGAAGAAAATATAGGAGCTCTGTTTGCTGCCACTAACACACTAGAAGTCCTATGGGTGCTGCTGAGAAGAAAATATAGGAGCTCTGTGTGATGCCACTAACACACTAGAAGTCCTATGGGTGCTGCTGAGAAGAAAATATAGGAGCTCTGTTTGCTGCCACTAACACACTAGAAGTCCTATGGGTGCTGCTGAGAAGAAAATATAGGAGCTCTGTTTGCTGCCACTAACACACTAGAAGTCCTATGGGTGCTGCTGAGAAGAAAATATAGGAGCTCTGTTTGCTGCCACTAACACACTAGAAGTCCTATGGGTGCTGCTGAGAAGAAAATATAGGAGCTCTGTTTGCTGCCACTAACACACTAGAAGTCCTATGGGTGCTGCTGAGAAGAAAATATAGGAGCTCTGTGTGATGCCACTAACACACTAGAAGTCCTATGGGTGCTGCTGAGAAGAAAATATAGGAGCTCTGTTTGCTGCCACTAACACACTAGAAGTCCTATGGGTGCTGCTGAGAAGAAAATATAGGAGCTCTGTTTCCTGCCACTAACACACTAGAAGTCCTATGGGTGCTGCTGAGAAGAAAATATAGGAGCTCTGTTTGCTGCCACTAACACACTAGAAGTCCTATGGGTGCTGCTGAGAAGAAAATATAGGAGCTCTGTGTGATGCCACTAACACACTAGAAGTCCTATGGGTGCTGCTGAGAAGAAAATATAGGATCTCTGTTTGCTGCCACTAACACACTAGAAGTCCTATGGGTGCTGCTGAGAAGAAAATATAGGAACTCTGTGTGATGCCACTAACACATTGGAAGTCCTATGGGTGCTGCTGAGAAGAAAATATAGGAGCTCTGTGTGATGCCACTAACACACTAGAAGTCCTATGGGTGCTGCTGAGAAGAAAATATAGGAGCTCTGTGTGATGCCACTAACACACTAGAAGTCCTATGGGTGCTGCTGAGAAGAAAATATAGGAGCTCTGTTTGCTGCCACTAACACACAAGAAGTCCTATGGGTGCTGCTGAGAAGAAAATATAGGAGCTCTGTTTGCTGCCACTAACACACTAGAAGTCCTATGGGTGCTGCTGAGAAGAAAATATAGGAGCTCTGTTTGCTGCCACTAACACACTAAAAGTCCTATGGGTGCTGCTGAGAAGAAAATATAGGAGCTCTGTGTGATGCCACTAACACACTAGAAGTCCTATGGGTGCTGCTGAGAAGAAAATATAGGAGCTCTGTTTGCTGCCACTAACACACTAGAAGTCCTATGGGTGCTGCTGAGAAGAAAATATAGGAGCTCTGTGTGATGCCACTAACACACTAGAAGTCCTATGGGTGCTGCTGAGAAGAAAATATAGGAGCTCTGTTTGCTGCCACTAACACACTAGAAGTCCTATGGGTGCTGCTGAGAAGAAAATATAGGAGCTCTGTTTGCTGCCACTAACACACTAGAAGTCCTATGGGTGCTGCTGAGAAGAAAATATAGGAGCTCTGTTTGCTGCCACTAACACACTAGAAGTCCTATGGGTGCTGCTGAGAAGAAAATATAGGAGCTCTGTGTGATGCCACTAACACACTAGAAGTCCTATGGGTGCTGCTGAGAAGAAAATATAGGAGCTCTGTTTGCTGCCACTAACACACTAGAAGTCCTATGGGTGCTGCTGAGAAGAAAATATAGGAGCTCTGTTTGCTGCCACTAACACACTAGAAGTCCTATGGGTGCTGCTGAGAAGAAAATATAGGAGCTCTGTTTGCTGCCACTAACACACTAGAAGTCCTATGGGTGCTGCTGAGAAGAAAATATAGGAGCTCTGTTTGCTGCCACTAACACACTAGAAGTCCTATGGGTGCTGCTGAGAAGAAAATATAGGAGCTCTGTTTGCTGCCACTAACACACTAGAAGTCCTATGGGTGCTGCTGAGAAGAAAATATAGGAGCTCTGTTTGCTGCCACTAACACACTAGAAGTCCTATGGGTGCTGCTGAGAAGAAAATATAGGAGCTCTGTTTGCTGCCACTAACACACTAGAAGTCCTATGGGTGCTGCTGAGAAGAAAATATAGGAGCTCTGTGTGATGCCACTAACACACTAGAAGTCCTATGGGTGCTGCTGAGAAGAAAATATAGGAGCTCTGTGTGATGCCACTAACACACTAGAAGTCCTATGGGTGCTGCTGAGAAGAAAATATAGGAGCTCTGTTTGCTGCCACTAACACACTAGAAGTCCTATGGGTGCTGCTGAGAAGAAAATATAGGAGCTCTGTTTGCTGCCACTAACACACTAGAAGTCCTATGGGTGCTGCTGAGAAGAAAATATAGGAGCTCTGTGTGATGCCACTAACACACTAGAAGTCCTATGGGTGCTGCTGAGAAGAAAATATAGGAGCTCTGTTTGCTGCCACTAACACACTAGAAGTCCTATGGGTGCTGCTGAGAAGAAAATATAGGAGCTCTGTTTGCTGCCACTAACACACTAGAAGTCCTATGGGTGCTGCTGAGAAGAAAATATAGGAGCTCTGTTTGCTGCCACTAACACACTAGAAGTCCTATGGGTGCTGCTGAGAAGAAAATATAGGAGCTCTGTTTGCTGCCACTAACACACTAGAAGTCCTATGGGTGCTGCTGAGAAGAAAATATAGGAGCTCTGTTTGCTGCCACTAACACACTAGAAGTCCTATGGGTGCTGCTGAGAAGAAAATATTGGAGCTCTGTGTGATGCCACTAACACACTAGAAGTCCTATGGGTGCTGCTGAGAAGAAAATATAGGAGCTCTGTTTGCTGCCACTAACACACTAGAAGTCCTATGGGTGCTGCTGAGAAGAAAATATAGGAGCTCTGTTTGCTGCCACTAACACACTAGAAGTCCTATGGGTGCTGCTGAGAAGAAAATATAGGAGCTCTGTTTGCTGCCACTAACACACTAGAAGTCCTATGGGTGCTGCTGAGAAGAAAATATAGGAGCTCTGTTTGCTGCCACTAACACACTAGAAGTCCTATGGGTGCTGCTGAGAAGAAAATATAGGAGCTCTGTTTGCTGCCACTAACACACTAGAAGTCCTATGGGTGCTGCTGAGAAGAAAATATAGGAGCTCTGTTTGCTGCCACTAACACACTAGAAGTCCTATGGGTGCTGCTGAGAAGAAAATATAGGAGCTCTGTTTGCTGCCACTAACACACTAGAAGTCCTATGGGTGCTGCTGAGAAGAAAATATAGGAGCTCTGTGTGATGCCACTAACACACTAGAAGTCCTATGGGTGCTGCTGAGAAGAAAATATAGGAGCTCTGTTTGCTGCCACTAACACACTAGAAGTCCTATGGGTGCTGCTGAGAAGAAAATATAGGAGCTCTGTTTGCTGCCACTAACACACTAGAAGTCCTATGGGTGCTGCTGAGAAGAAAATATAGGAGCTCTGTGTGATGCCACTAACACACTAGAAGTCCTATGGGTGCTGCTGAGAAGAAAATATAGGAGCTCTGTTTGCTGCCACTAACACACTAGAAGTCCTATGGGTGCTGCTGAGAAGAAAATATAGGAGCTCTGTTTGCTGCCACTAACACACTAGAAGTCCTATGGGTGCTGCTGAGAAGAAAATATAGGAGCTCTGTTTGCTGCCACTAACACACTAGAAGTCCTATGGGTGCTGCTGAGAAGAAAATATAGGAGCTCTGTTTGCTGCCACTAACACACTAGAAGTCCTATGGGTGCTGCTGAGAAGAAAATATAGGAGCTCTGTGTGATGCCACTAACACACTAGAAGTCCTATGGGTGCTGCTGAGAAGAAAATATAGGAGCTCTGTTTGCTGCCACTAACACACTAGAAGTCCTATGGGTGCTGCTGAGAAGAAAATATAGGAGCTCTGTTTGCTGCCACTAACACACTAGAAGTCCTATGGGTGCTGCTGAGAAGAAAATATAGGAGCTCTGTGTGATGCCACTAACACACTAGAAGTCCTATGGGTGCTGCTGAGATGAAAATATAGGAACTCTGTGTGATGCCACTAACACATTAGAAGTCCTATGGGTGCTGCTGAGAAGAAAATATAGGAGCTCTGTTTGCTGCCACTAACACACTAGAAGTCCTATGGGTGCTGCTGAGAAGAAAATATAGGAGCTCTGTGTGATGCCACTAACACACTAGAAGTCCTATGGGTGCTGCTGAGAAGAAAATATAGGAGCTCTGTTTGCTGCCACTAACACACTAGAAGTCCTATGGGTGCTGCTGAGAAGAAAATATAGGAGCTCTGTTTGCTGCCACTAACAAACTAGAAGTCCTATGGGTGCTGCTGAGAAGAAAATATAGGAGCTCTGTGTGATGCCACTAACACACTAGAAGTCCTATGGGTGCTGCTGAGAAGAAAATATAGGAGCTCTGTTTGCTGCCACTAACACACTAGAAGTCCTATGGGTGCTGCTGAGAAGAAAATATAGGAGCTCTGTTTGCTGCCACTAACACACTAGAAGTCCTATGGGTGCTGCTGAGAAGAAAATATAGGAGCTCTGTTTGCTGCCACTAACACACTAGAAGTCCTATGGGTGCTGCTGAGAAGAAAATATAGGAGCTCTGTTTGCTGCCACTAACACACTAGAAGTCCTATGGGTGCTGCTGAGAAGAAAATATAGGAGCTCTGTTTGCTGCCACTAACACACTAGAAGTCCTATGGGTGCTGCTGAGAAGAAAATATAGGAGCTCTGTGTGATGCCACTAACACACTAGAAGTCCTATGGGTGCTGCTGAGAAGAAAATATAGGAGCTCTGTTTGCTGCCACTAACACACTAGAAGTCCTATGGGTGCTGCTGAGAAGAAAATATAGGAGCTCTGTTTGCTGCCACTAACACACTAGAAGTCCTATGGGTGCTGCTGAGAAGAAAATATAGGAGCTCTGTTTGCTTCCACTAACACACTAGAAGTCCTATGGGTGCTTCTGAGAAGAAAATATAGGAGCTCTGTGTGATGCCACTAACACATTAGAAGTCCTATGGGTGCTGCTGAGAAGAAAATATAGGAGCTCTGTTTGCTGCCACTAACACACTAGAAGTCCTATGGGTGCTGCTGAGAAGAAAATATAGGAGCTCTGTTTGCTGCCACTAACACACTAGAAGTCCTATGGGTGCTGCTGAGAAGAAAATATAGGAGCTCTGTTTGCTGCCACTAACACACTAGAAGTCCTATGGGTGCTGCTGAGAAGAAAATATAGGAGCTCTGTTTGCTGCCACTAACACACTAGAAGTCCTATGGGTGCTGCTGAGAAGAAAATATAGGAGCTCTGTGTGATGCCACTAACACACTAGAAGTCCTATGGGTGCTGCTGAGAAGAAAATATAGGAGCTCTGTTTGCTGCCACTAACACACTAGAAGTCCTATGGGTGCTGCTGAGAAGAAATTATAGGAGCTCTGTGTGATGCCACTAACACACTAGAAGTCCTATGGGTGCTGCTGAGAAGAAAATATAGGAGCTCTGTTTGCTGCCACTAACACACTAGAAGTCCTATGGGTGCTGCTGAGAAGAAAATATAGGAGCTCTGTTTGCTGCCACTAACACACTAGAAGTCCTATGGGTGCTGTTGGGGTGCAATGCTGTGCTAACAGCACTGCGGTTGGTACTACTGCAATACTGTACTAACAGTAAGCACGCACCAGACTAATCCCCAGCAGCAGCTAATAACACACTAACTGTGCAATCAGCAGCAATGAACGATCAATGACTTAGGTAGCAATGGTTTAGCAAAGAAATAGCCAATGGTTTAGCAAAGAAGAGCAAATCTTTCAGTATCAAGCAAAGACAGAATCAGCAGACTAATCTCTCCTAAAGCCGGAACTCATGTGACCGGGGCCGATGGCGTGGCGGCCTTTTAAATGGTGGGGCGTGTACTAAAGCCCCTGAGCTGTAATTGGCTACAGGCGTCCTGCCTGTAGCCAATTATTGCTCTCCGAGTTTCGGGCGCTGTGATTGGCCAAGCATGCGGGGTCACAGTGCATGCTTGGCCAATCATCAGCCAGCAATGCACTGCGCCGGCCGCGCCGGCCGCAATGCATTGCGGGGCCGCTCGCATCACACGAATGTGATGCGAACGGCCCAAATAGTTCTGGGCTCGACGAGCGAGCGAACGCCCGATGCTCGATTCGAACATGGGTTCGAATCGAGCACCGGGCCCATCCCTAGTCTCCGCTGACATCCGTGCCTCCATAGGGGTACATGGAGGATCCGTTTCAGGTCCGCCTAAAAAACTGACAGGCGGACCTGAACGGACCTCCGTGTGAAAGAGCCCTTAGGCCTTTCTTGATCTGTGTTGTTTATTTATTAAGTTCTGTGTATTGACATTTTATTAACTAGTGTCTGTTAGAGCCATATTGCCTGCCACACTTTCACAGTCAAACTATAAATCGCTGATCACTGCCATTGAAAATATAGCATCTATAGCTATGTAAATTTCAGTATATATTCCATAGTTTGTAGACACTATAACTTTCACACAGCCCAATTAATATACACTTATGCCACGTACACACGATCGGATTTTCCATCGGAAAAACCTTGGATGGTTTTTCCGACGGAATTTCGCTCAAGCTTGGCTTGCATACACACGGTCACACCAAATTCCGGCCGTCAAGAACGCGGTGATGTACAACATGTATGACGGCACTATAAAACAGAAATTCCATTCCGAGGCCGACACCCTTTGGGCTGCTTTTGTTAATCTTGTGTTAGTAAAAGTTTGGTGAGAGACGATTCGCGCTTTTCAGCCTTCGTGCTTTTCAGATCGTTTTCTGCTGTTCAGTTGGTGCTTGTGGGTTCGTATCTGTTTTTCAGTGCATGTAGTGAGTTCGTATCTGTTTTTCAGTGCGTTCTTGTCCGCTCGTTTCTGATTTTCAGGTCGTTCTTCATAGGCCTTTCTGTTCTTCAGTGCGTTCTGTTAGTTCGTTCTGACCAGCCGACCGTTTTCTAGCCATGTTGCGGGTACGTACTCGTCGTAGAGTTCGTGCTGTGCATGGGCTTGGTGTTGGGCTTCTTGCTTTGACCCAAGTTCAGGCCATGAACAGGGTGAGGAGGAGTTCATGAACGAATAATTGGTTGCTCCAGCATGAGCAATTCGGTCATATGCCTTTGCTGCGGGAGATCCAGGAGAATAATCCTGATGATTTTAGAAATTATCTCCGAATGACGGATCCCGTTTTTCACCGTCTGTTGGCTTTGCTGTCCCCTTATATAACGATACAGGACACCTGCATGCGACAAGCCATCACTCCCGAGCAGGGGCTAGTCGCCACGTTGTGCTACTTGGCGACAGGGAGAAGTCTGCAGGACCTCAAGTTCTCAACAGGCATCTCCCCCCAGGCTCTGGGGATCATTATCCCAGAGACCTGTTCTGCCATCATACAAGTCCTGCAGAAGGACTATATTAAGGTAAGTTTTTTCCTTTAACATCACATTCTATGTATTTAATGTATGCTAATGTATTGTGTTTCTTTCATCATTCCCTAATTAGCATGATTGTAATATGCTGTGAATGTCCCCTTTGTCCCCATGCATGCTGTAAGCTTTTAATGCTCCTTTTTTGGCCTACATGCATATTTGCCTTCACTAACCTCTCCAGCATGCTATCCTGGGCCCATACACACCTAGCCTAGTCGCTTAAAGATATATTCTGTACTTGTCTTCTGAAAAATGTGGAAAACTGAGTTTTGGGTGGTTGAAGGGTGGGGGGGGGTGGAAGGGTTGGGGTAGTTGGTAGTGGGGGTGTTTCTTATTAGTAATTACACATAGTCAGCTACCTATGTTAGGTAGAATGTGCTATATGTGTTTGTTGGCCATGTTGGTCATAGTGGGGCCTGGTGTAAGGTACCTGTGATAGGTAGTGTCTGAAGTGGAACTTGTGTGCTGAGGATTCAGGCGAAAACGTAGTCAGGCAGATTAGGTTGGCAAGAGATCAAGCAAAACGGTACACGGTCGAAATCCAGAGAGTGGTCAGGCAGGCAAAAGTCATACACAAGCTGGCAGTGAAGTACAAAATCAGCAGGCTAGAGAGTAGTCAGGAATTCAGGCAGAAGTTCAACATGAAAATCAAGATCAAAAAGCAGTCACAACACCCAGGGAGTTATTCCACACAAACGGGCGCTGAGAGATAGCATCACTTCCTTTTTATGGGCTGCTGAAAATTGTCCACAGCTGGCAGCAGGTGGGGCTAGTGAGTCCAAGGTAATGCTTAATACTGAGAGGACATTTTCAAAAGTCTAGATCTGCTCCGTAGCACAACAGGTAAGGCTGCAGCTGTGGGACCAGGAAGATCCCGGTTCAAATACACCCAGGTACATGACACCTGGCGGCTTGTCAAGGCCACTTTTTTCAATGTTTGTATGTTCTATATAAAATGCTTTAATAAACATAATTTTTCAAAAAATATATATATATATATATATTGTCAGCTCCATTGTATTGCTGTACCCTAAACACCCCCTAAAATGTGTACAAAAGAGTGCCAGAGGCTTTTTTTGGGGTCCCAAACTCATCTAGAACCCCCCCCCCTAAAATTTATACAATGGGCCATCAGAGGGGGTGAGGAATCTGATAAGTGGACCTTATATTTTTATCTTTAAATACTCATTAAAAAATGTTATACTGATGTTGGCCAAGAATGTTTGTGTCTAATCTGCTTGCAATTTTATGTGCAAAAGTACTATTTTTGTTTTCTGGTTTGACTCCACAGTTTCCTTCAACGCCACAGGAATGGCAGACTGTGGCTTCCCAATTTGCCGAGTGGTGGGACTTTCCTAACTGCAAAGGGGCAATAGATGGGAAACACGTCCACATCGTCCCATCACCCCATTCTTGGTCATACTATTTAATTTTTTTTTCAAATTTCCACTTTATTTTATTTAGTCATAGGACATTTTCAAGATATACATATATCATTACACAGCTTTATCAGTTTTCATGTCATTTAGATAACTATAATAACTAAAAATAAAAATGTATCTAATTTTACAAAAAATACGATCGCTATTTCTCATCATTAACCAACAAGTGTTATCCAATATTTATACTTATATCTCTTCTCTTTAATGCTTCCGAGGTTAAAGCCAGAGCCAGAAGAGTCGTTGAGAATGCCTTCGGGATAATGGCCAGCCGGTTCCGCCTATTTCTGACAGCAATTCATATGGCTGACTACAAACTGAACCACATAGTTTTAGCATGCTGCATACTGCACAACTTTTTAAGGAGAAATGCATCAAGTTATGTTGCCTCAGTTGGGCCTAAGGCCGGACTTCCTCGGAATCCCCTGACGGGCCTGGAAGCTGGCTGTCCTGGCTTGCCCCCCCAAAGCGCCCCTGATGTGTGCCAAAAATATGTCGAATATTTTACGGGTAGGGGAGCCATTGCTATGCCAGACAATTTATGAATATTTTATAAAATAAAAAAAAAAATTATCTGATAAAATATTGAATTTTATTTATTGCTTGTGTTTATTTTAGCTGTCTCCTAGGTTCTCCTAGTGCACTTGTAGTGCCAAGTGGATTTGCCTTTAGTAAATAACCCCCATTGTCACTGTAAAGACCAATTTAGTAAAAAAAATGGTATTGAGCATTGAAATAAGAAGCCACACATTGTTGAGTAGAACTTTTTTTTACTCTGTGCACATTTACATGTGTGTTATAAAATTTTTGGATAAATTAAAACATCTTTTTTTTCTAAAGTTTTACAATTAATTTTTTTTTTTTGCATAAACAGGCATGTTTCAAAACATAACATACACAACTCTGGAACTTGCAAAGTTCAACCTTGAAAAAGTGAAGGCAATATCAGACATTATAGTATGTCAAAACTGTGTTGATCTTGCCTTCATCAGATGGGGTGATGTCACCCCTGTAAAAGCCAAATTTTGAAGATGCACTAAAATTGGGATTCAAAATGGAAATTTCCCTCCTGATCCCATGCCTAATGTCAACATGTGCTATCTCCCATCATGGGAGATCAATGGACGTGTTTTGGGGATGCAACCCCTTCCGCTCACCTACTTGAGTTGTGAGGAAGGGAAGGTTGCACCCACAAAACACGGACATTGATATCCTGTGATGGCAGATAGCACATGTTGACACACTGTGTGCATCTTCAAAATTTGGCTTTTAAAATGTAGAAAAATATGTGGAAATAGGGCAAAAACAAAAAACAAAAGGGGGGGGGGGAATGTTGTTGTTATTTAGATTCTCCTCAATACATCAATCATGTTCTTCATTTTTTGTTCAAGATCATTGAGTTTATTCCTTATGATGTCTATTTCCCAATTCCACACCATGATGTCCTGGATTAGGATTTGTGCACTAGCACTTGTGAAATGAGGAGATTGTTCTTCCACAACCAGCACATCACCTAAATTTTTTTTAAAAAGCATGTATTGTAAATATGCAGGCATGCATCTATTACCTGAATCTGTGGTCTCAGACACTCCACCTCTCCTTCCTCCACTTCCTCAGGTTGTGGTGTGCTGAGTTCCCCTTCTTTTTGAGGTGTGGGGTTCCTGGTGTCCTCAGATGTCCCAAGTCTTTTCTCCCCTATTAGAATGAAACAAAAGGTATACTTAGCATACAGATATTTGAGGCCAGAAATAGGAATATGAAACATTGCTTGGAAGTGGGGTACAATTGTGTGTTTTGGCAGAGTTCCCAGCTGAAGACATGATTTTTCCCCTTACCAAAGATGGAATACTTACCTTTTTTGTACAAGTTTTACACATGGAGACACCCCAAGTATCCACTGGAGCACCTGTTTGGGACACCCTAAAAAGGTTGTTCTGGTGTCCCACACTAGTGCTCCTGAGTCCAGATGTGTAATCAGCTGCTGAGTGTCCTCTCTTTTACACTGAATCAAGGTTGCATTTCATTCTAGTTACAAACACATCTAGACAACAATGTACTAAACTTCTTTTAATACAAATAGGCATGACCAAAAGAAGTTAACCTCTATCTGCCAAAAACATTGTATTTAGTGGTGAATGAACGATGTTTACTACAACTGATTACTGTGCCCACAAACCTGAAAGATGCCATTTTAAACTGTACAACAGTAAAGAAAAGCACATGGAGCAACATGCAAGTAATAATAATAGGAACACAGGACAAATACTTACTTTTTTGAAGCATTTTCTTGATCCTTCTGTACTGATCATGCTCCCTCAATTTCAGGTCAGACCAGCGTTTCCTCAATTGCTCCTTGGATCTTCGTACCCCAAAATTCCTGTGTAGACTTCTCACAACTTTAGACATGATCTTGGCCTTTCTCACATTAGGGTTGGTGTACGGTTCCATGCTTCCCATCATAGTTGGTCCTCTTCAAGATGTCCACCATCTCCACCATCTCTACAAAAGACATATTTGAGGCCTTATATCTCCTCCTGGATCGTGACGTTTCTGGCTCCGGGCTTTCCTCCTCATTACTGGAATTATGCACCTGCTGTGTCTCTGCCATGTCTCTCCCACTGCGCGCCAAAAGAGAAGGGCCGGGGAATATACTAGAAAGAATGTCAGGTGCGGGTGACGTATGCAGAGTTTCACGCATGCCCAGTGTATATAAAGCTAACGCGCATGTGTCGTACCTACGTTCTGTGTGCGGAGGAAGGAGGAACGGAAGGATCGTCCTTACGAAGGTAAAATTTAAACTTGGGGCATCAGTGGCCTATACTGCTTCTAGATTGAGGCCTTAATTGGGATAAGATTATGAGAGTTTAGCCTGACATTAGTTTTTTTTCTTGTGTTTTGTCTTGCAGCAAATATGAATCCGTTTAAGGACCCAGAATTCATGGGCAGGTTCATAGACCGGTACAGGGAGCTGAACAACTTATGGGAGGTTAAAAACCCATTATATCATAATAAACCAGCTAGGAAGGCAACGCTGGCGAAACTGCTGGAATTAGTTTGTTTGAAAGAAAATTGGTACCCTGAGGAGCACTGAGGAGCATAGGAAGGAGCGTAAGAAGGTCCTGGAATCCCACACATCAGGAGCAGCAGCAGCGGATGTGTATGTACCCAGTCTGTGGTACTTCAACAGAATGTGGTTTCTGGACGACCAGATTGAAGCCAAGGAATCACTTTTTACACTTCCCTCCACCCTTCCCTCCACCCCAGCTGAGGCTTCCGAGGACCAACCTGGGCCTTGCATCCTGGAAGAAGTGAAGGAGCTCAGCTGGAGCCAGGTATAGTATTTTTCTAAATATTTATTGTCCTGAAAATTAATGATGTTAACTAGATATTATTATTGATAACAAATTAATGATTTAACAAAAAGTGATTTACATATCAATTGACAGTAGTGGCCAAAAATGATTGGGACAAGAATGAAAAATGCTGGGGTCAGAATGATAGTCTTTTCTATTTATTAACATTCAATTTGCAACAGTCATGAGCTGAAAATTGTGTGTGATTGATGAACCAAAAACTAAAACTATGTCCTTTTTTTATACACAGGAAAACCTCAGCCAGGAGGAGGCTCTGGAATGTGGTAGCCAGGAGGAGGTGGGGGTAGGTGTCAGCCAGGAGGTGGCCAGGCCCAGTGGCCTAACCCAATCCCAGGTGCCTCCCCTCTGCCCTACAACTAAAAGGCCCAGTAAGGGGAGGAACGTGGATGAGGCAGCACTGGGCCTCATTAGGGAGGCTAGTAAGGCCCTCAGAACCTCCCCCCCACGCTGAAGAGGCCTATGGCTGCTATGTAGCTGGAAGATTACAGAAAATGGAGGAGGGCCAACGCCTCATCTGTGAGGGAATTATTTTTGAGGCCCTTCATAAGGGGATGAGGGGCCAGCTGACTGACAACATGCACTTATGTGCGCTCGACCATCCTCCTCCTCCTGCCACAAGTCTACCTCCAGAGCCACAGCCTCCAAGGAAGCATGCAGGGAAGCGTGGAGGGAACGCTGGAGGGAAGTGTGTAAGGAAGACAAGAAAGTGATGGCCTGGCTTCAGTCTGGTCTGACAGAAGACGCAGGCTGTTGTGGTCCACAGACTGGGGACATATATGTCATCTGCTGCTGTTCCTGATCTCTGGGAGTCCAGGACCAGATTGGGCTCCCTATTATATGGACACCTCAGGCTACCAATTTTCTTTTCCACAGAGTTGATGTCTGTCCTGGGGTCCAAAAGCTTCGCAAATTCTAGCAGTTTCTCCATTGTTGCCTTCCTCTTTATTTTGTTACCCAGAATAAATGGATATTTTTTTTCAAAAAATACTTGCCTATGTGTTTTTCATCAAATAGGACAGTTTGTTTGTGAGTAGGCAGGTACATTTCAAAAATACAATGTCAAATTAAGGGACATCAACCAATCTCCTTGAGGTTTAAAAATACAAGATAATAATGTTGTTGGGGTAACTTGACACACAAAACAAAAAATAAAATATGGAGGTCACTAGAAAATAATTTAAAAATAATAAAAAAAAACAGGAGATATTGATAAAAAAAAAAATGACTATAAAAAAAATTCTAAACATTATTATGGAGATCACGAGAAATAATAAAGACATAAGTTTGACAAAACTCTGTGTGAATATCAGCAGCAAAACAACTTCATTATTCTAGCATTATAAAGAACAAAAGAATGCGCTGCATTAAAAGATCCCAGAAATTGCAGCGGGACGAATGTGTTATCTCCATTAGGGATGGGCCCGGTGCTCGATTCGAACCTACGTTCGAATCGAGCACCGGGCGTTCGCTCGCTCGGCGAGCCCAGAACTATTTGGGCCGTTCGCATCACATTCGTGTGATGCGAGCGGCCCCGCAATGCATTGCGGCCGGCGTGGCCGGCGCAGTGCATTGCTGGCTGATGATTGGCCAAGCATGCACTGTGACCCCGCATGCTTGGCCAATCACAGCGCCCGAAACTCGGAGAGCAATAATTGGCTACAGGCAGGACGCCTGTAGCCAATTACAGCTCAGGGGCTTTAGTACACGCCCCACCATTTAAAAGGCCGCCACGCCGTCGGCCCCGGTCACATGAGTTCCGGCTTTAGGAGAGATCAGTTTGCTGATTCTGTCTTTGCTTGATACTGAAAGATTTGCTCTTCTTTGCTAAACCATTGGCTATTTCTTTGCTAAACCATTGCTACCTAAGTCATTGATCGTTCATTGCTGCGGATTGCACAGTTAGTGTGTTATTAGCTGCTGCTGGGGATTAGTCTGGTGCGTGCTTACTGTTAGTACAGTATTGCAGTAGTACCAACCGCAGTGCTGTTAGCACAGCATTGCACCCCAACAGCACCCATAGGACTTCTAGTGTGTTAGTGGCAGCAAACAGAGCTCCTATATTTTCTTCTCAGCAGCACCCATAGGACTTCTAGTGTGTTAGTGGCTTCACACAGAGCTCCTATATTTTCATCTCAGAAGCACCCATAGGACTTCTAGTGTGTTAGTGGCATCACACAGAGCTCCTATATTTTCTTCTCAGCAGCACCCATAGGACTTCTAGTGTGTTAGTGGCAGCAAACAGAGCTCCTATATTTTCTTCTCAGCAGCACCCATAGGACTTCTAGTGTGTTAGTGGCATCACACAGAGTTCCTATATTTTCATCTTAGAAGCACCCATAGGACTTCTAGTGTGTTAGTGGCATCACACAGAGCTCCTATATTTTCTTCTCAGAAGCACCCATAGGACTTCTAGTGTGTTAGTGGCATCACACAGAGCTCCTATATTTTCTTCTCAGCAGCACCCATAGGACTTCTAGTGTGTTAGTGGCAGCAAACAGAGCTCCTATATT
Organism: Rana muscosa; assembly: GCA_029206835.1. Classification (NCBI taxonomy): domain Eukaryota; kingdom Metazoa; phylum Chordata; class Amphibia; order Anura; family Ranidae; genus Rana; species Rana muscosa. Next base: position 759,363,569 of record CM055118.1, on the reverse strand, counting down.
TTCTTCTCAGCAGCACCCATAGGACTTCTAGTGTGTTAGTGACAGCAAACAGAGCTCCTATATTTTCATCTCAGAAGCACCCATAGGACTTCTAGTGTGTTAGTGGCATCACACAGAGCTCCTATATTTTCTTCTCAGAAGCACCCATAGGACTTCTAGTGTGTTAGTGGCATCACACAGAGCTCCTATATTTTCTTCTCAGCAGCACCCATAGGACTTCTAGTGTGTTAGTGGCAGCAAACAGAGCTCCTATATTTTCATCTCAGAAGCACCCATAGGACTTCTAGTGTGTTAGTGGCATCACACAGAGCTCCTATATTTTCATCTCAGAAGCACCCATAGGACTTCTAGTGTGTTAGTGGCATCACACAGAGCTCCTATATTTTCTTCTCAGCAGCACCCATAGGACTTCTAGTGTGTTAGTGGCAGCAAACAGAGCTCCTATATTTTCTTCTCAGCAGCACCCATAGGACTTCTAGTGTGTTAGTGGCATCACACAGAGCTCCTATATTTTCATCTCAGAAGCACCCATAGGACTTCTAGTGTGTTAGTGGCATCACACAGAGCTCCTATATTTTCTTCTCAGCAGCACCCATAGGACTTCTAGTGTGTTAGTGGCATCACACAGAGCTCCTATATTTTCTTCTCAGAAGCACCCATAGGACTTCTAGTGTGTTAGTGGCATCACACAGAGCTCCTATATTTTCTTCTCAGCAGCACCCATAGGACTTCTAGTGTGTTAGTGGCATCACACAGAGTTCCTATATTTTCATCTCAGAAGCACCCATAGGACTTCTAGTGTGTTAGTGGCATCACACAGAGCTCCTATATTTTCTTCTCAGCAGCACCCATAGGACTTCTAGTGTGTTAGTGGCATCACACAGAGCTCCTATATTTTCTTCTCAGCAGCACTAGGGATGAGCTTTGTGTTCGAGTCGAACATACGTTCGACTCGAACATCGGCTGTTCGATCGTTCGACGAAGATCGAACGATTTGGGCCGTTCGCGACAAATTCGAGTGACGCGAACGGCCCACAATGCACTACGCCATCGCAGTGTCATCCAGGCGCTGTGATTGGCCAAGCATGCACTGTGACCCCGCATGCTTGGCCAATCACAGCGCCGGCAGCGAGGAGAGCAATGATTGGCCACAGGCAGGATGCCTGTGGCCAATTATTGCTGAGGGTGTTTAGTACACGCCCCACACTATAAAAGGCCGCCAGCACGGCGGCCTAGTGTAGTGTGTTCCGGAGCAGGGAAAGACAAGCATAGGCAGGGACAGTGACATTTATTTCTTTCTTGCTTAACCTGGATTCCTTTAGTTTAGGGAAAGAGAAGGATAGGTAGGGAGAGTGTCAGTGTGTTTTACTGTGCGAGTCCTTGTTTCTAGGGACAAAGAAGGAAAGTGAGGGGAATTCTCCTTGTGCTATAGTGTGCTTTAAAAAAACATTTTTTCTAGGGACAGAAAACTCTAGGTAGGGAGAGTGTCAGTTTCTTTCACTGTGCCAGTCCTTGTTTCTAGGGACAAAGAAGGAAAGTGAGGGGAATTCTCCTTGTGCTATAGTGTGCTTTAAAAAAAAATTTTTTCTAGGGACAGAAAACTCTAGGTAGGGAGAGTGTCAGTTTCTTTCACTGTGCCAGTCCTTGTTTCTAGGGACAAAGAAGGAAAGTGAGGGGAATTCTCCTTGTGCTATAGTGTGCTTTAAAAAAACATTTTTTCTAGGGACAGAAAACTCTAGGTAGGGAGAGTGTCAGTTTCTTTCACTGTGCCAGTCCTTGTTTCTAGGGACAAAGAAGGAAAGTGAGGGGAATTCTCCTTGTGCTATAGTGTGCTTTAAAAAAACATTTTTTCTAGGGACAGAAAACTCTAGGTAGGGAGAGTGTCAGTTTCTTTCACTGTGCCAGTCCTTGTTTCTAGGGACAAAGAAGGAAAGTGAGGGGAATTCTCCTTGTGCTATAGTGTGCTTTAAAAAAACATTTTTTCTAGGGACAGAAAACTCTAGGTAGGGAGAGTGTCAGTTTCTTTCACTGTGCCAGTCCTTGTTTCTAGGGACAAAGAAGGAAAGTGAGGGGAATTCTCCTTGTGCTATAGTGTGCTTTAAAAAAACATTTTTTCTAGGGACAGAAAACTCTAGGTAGGGAGAGTGTCAGTTTCTTTCACTGTGCCAGTCCTTGTTTCTAGGGACAAAGAAGGAAAGTGAGGGGAATTCTCCTTGTGCTATAGTGTGCTTTAAAAAAACATTTTTTCTAGGGACAGAAAACTCTAGGTAGGGAGAGTGTCAGTTTCTTTCACTGTGCCAGTCCTTGTTTCTAGGGACAAAGAAGGAAAGTGAGGGGAATTCTCCTTGTGCTATAGTGTGCTTTTAAAAAACATTTTTTCTAGGGACAGAAAACTCTAGGTAGGGAGAGTGTCAGTTTCTTTCACTGTGCCAGTCCTTGTTTCTAGGGACAAAGAAGGAAAGTGAGGGGAATTCTCCTTGTGCTATAGTGTGCTTTAAAAAAACATTTTTTCTAGGGACAGAAAACTCTAGGTAGGGAGAGTGTCAGTTTCTTTCACTGTGCCAGTCCTTGTTTCTAGGGACAAAGAAGGAAAGTGAGGGGAATTCTCCTTGTGCTATAGTGTGCTTTAAAAAAACATTTTTTCTAGGGACAGAAAACTCTAGGTAGGGAGAGTGTCAGTTTCTTTCACTGTGCCAGTCCTTGTTTCTAGGGACAAAGAAGGAAAGTGAGGGGAATTCTCCTTGTGCTATAGTGTGCTTTAAAAAAACATTTTTTCTAGGGACAGAAAACTCTAGGTAGGGAGAGTGTCAGTTTCTTTCACTGTGCCAGTCCTTGTTTCTAGGGACAAAGAAGGAAAGTGAGGGGAATTCTCCTTGTGCTATAGTGTGCTTTAAAAAAACATTTTTTCTAGGGACAGAAAACTCTAGGTAGGGAGAGTGTCAGTTTCTTTCACTGTGCCAGTCCTTGTTTCTAGGGACAAAGAAGGAAAGTGAGGGGAATTCTCCTTGTGCTATAGTGTGCTTTAAAAAAACATTTTTTCTAGGGACAGAAAACTCTAGGTAGGGAGAGTGTCAGTTTCTTTCACTGTGCCAGTCCTTGTTTCTAGGGACAAAGAAGGAAAGTGAGGGGAATTCTCCTTGTGCTATAGTGTGCTTTAAACAAACATTTTTTCTAGGGACAGAAAACTCTAGGTAGGGAGAGTGTCAGTTTCTTTCACTGTGCCAGTCCTTGTTTCTAGGGACAAAGAAGGAAAGTGAGGGGAATTCTCCTTGTGCTATAGTGTGCTTTAAAAAAACATTTTTTCTAGGGACAGAAAACTCTAGGTAGGGAGAGTGTCAGTTTCTTTCACTGTGCCAGTCCTTGTTTCTAGGGACAAAGAAGGAAAGTGAGGGGAATTCTCCTTGTGCTATAGTGTGCTTTAAAAAAACATTTTTTCTAGGGACAGAAAACTCTAGGTAGGGAGAGTGTCAGTTTCTTTCACTGTGCCAGTCCTTGTTTCTAGGGACAAAGAAGGAAAGTGAGGGGAATTTTCCTTGTGCTATAGTGTGCTTTAAAAAAACATTTTTTCTAGGGACAGAAAACTCTAGGTAGGGAGAGTGTCAGTTTCTTTCACTGTGCCAGTCCTTGTTTCTAGGGACAAAGAAGGAAAGTGAGGGGAATTCTCCTTGTGCTATAGTGTGCTTTAAAAAAACATTTTTTCTAGGGACAGAAAACTCTAGGTAGGGAGAGTGTCAGTTTCTTTCACTGTGCCAGTCCTTGTTTCTAGGGACAAAGAAGGAAAGTGAGGGGAATTCTCCTTGTGCTATAGTGTGCTTTAAAAAAACATTTTTTCTAGGGACAGAAAACTCTAGGTAGGGAGAGTGTCAGTTTCTTTCACTGTGCCAGTCCTTGTTTCTAGGGACAAAGAAGGAAAGTGAGGGGAATTCTCCTTGTGCTATAGTGTGCTTTAAAAAAACATTTTTTCTAGGGACAGAAAACTCTAGGTAGGGAGAGTGTCAGTTTCTTTCACTGTGCCAGTCCTTGTTTCTAGGGACAAAGAAGGAAAGTGAGGGGAATTCTCCTTGTGCTATAGTGTGCTTTAAAAAAACATTTTTTCTAGGGACAGAAAACTCTAGGTAGGGAGAGTGTCAGTTTCTTTCACTGTGCCAGTCCTTGTTTCTAGGGACAAAGAAGGAAAGTGAGGGGAATTCTCCTTGTGCTATAGTGTGCTTTAAAAAAACATTTTTTCTAGGGACAGAAAACTCTAGGTAGGGAGAGTGTCAGTTTCTTTCACTGTGCCAGTCCTTGTTTCTAGGGACAAAGAAGGAAAGTGAGGGGAATTCTCCTTGTGCTATAGTGTGCTTTAAAAAAACATTTTTTCTAGGGACAGAAAACTCTAGGTAGGGAGAGTGTCAGTTTCTTTCACTGTGCCAGTCCTTGTTTCTAGGGACAAAGAAGGAAAGTGAAGGGAATTCTCCTTGTGCTATAGTGTGCTTTAAAAAAAATTTTTTTCTAGGGACAGAAAACTCTAGGTAGGGAGAGTGTCAGTTTCTTTCACTGTGCCAGTCCTTGTTTCTAGGGACAAAGAAGGAAAGTGAGGGGAATTCTCCTTGTGCTATAGTGTGCTTTAAAAAAACATTTTTTCTAGGGACAGAAAACTCTAGGTAGGGAGAGTGTCAGTTTCTTTCACTGTGCCAGTCCTTGTTTCTAGGGACAAAGAAGGAAAGTGAGGGGAATTCTCCTTGTGCTATAGTGTGCTTTAAAAAAACATTTTTTCTAGGGACAGAAAACTCTAGGTAGGGAGAGTGTCAGTTTCTTTCACTGTGCCAGTCCTTGTTTCTAGGGACAAAGAAGGAAAGTGAGGGGAATTCTCCTTGTGCTATAGTGTGCTTTAAAAAAACATTTTTTCTAGGGACAGAAAACTCTAGGTAGGGAGAGTGTCAGTTTCTTTCACTGTGCCAGTCCTTGTTTCTAGGGACAAAGAAGGAAAGTGAGGGGAATTCTCCTTGTGCTATAGTGTGCTTTAAAAAAACATTTTTTCTAGGGACAGAAAACTCTAGGTAGGGAGAGTGTCAGTTTCTTTCACTGTGCCAGTCCTTGTTTCTAGGGAAAAAGAAGGAAAGTGAGGGGAATTCTCCTTGTGCTATAGTGTGCTTTAAAAAAACATTTTTTCTAGGGACAGAAAACTCTAGGTAGGGAGAGTGTCAGTTTCTTTCACTGTGCCAGTCCTTGTTTCTAGGGACAAAGAAGGAAAGTGAGGGGAATTCTCCTTGTGCTATAGTGTGCTTTAAAAAACATTTTTTCTAGGGACAGAAAACTCTAGGTAGGGGTAGAGTGTCAGTTTCTTTCACTGTGCCAGTCCCTTGTTTCTAGGGACAAAGAAGGAAAGTGAGGGGAATTCTCCTTGTGCTATAGTGTGCTTTAAAAAAACATTTTTTTCTAGGGACAGAAAACTCTAGGTAGGGAGAGTGTCAGTTTCTTTCACTGTGCCAGTCCTTGTTTCTAGGGACAAAGAAGGAAAGTTGAGGGGAATTCTCCTTGTGCTATAGTGTGCTTTAAAAAACATTTTTTCTAGGGACAGAAAACTCTAGGTAGGGAGAGTGTCAGTTTCTTTCACTGTGCCAGTCCTTGTTTCTAGGGACAAAGAAGGAAAGTGAGGGGAATTCTCCTTGTGCTATAGTGCTTTAAAAAAACATTTTTTCTAGGGACAGAAAACTCTAGGTAGGGAGAGTGTCAGTTTCTTTCACTGTGCCAGTCCTTGTTTCTAGGGACAAAGAAGGAAAGTGAGGGGAATTCTCCTTGTGCTATAGTGTGCTTTAAAAAAACATTTTTTCTAGGGACAGAAAACTCTAGGTAGGGAGAGTGTCAGTTTCTTTCACTGTGCCAGTCCTTGTTTCTAGGGACAAAGAAGGAAAGTGAGGGGGAATTCTCCTTGTGCTATAGTGTGCTTTAAAAAAACATTTTTTCTAGGGACAGAAAACTCTAGGTAGGGAGAGTGTCAGTTTCTTTCACTGTGCCAGTCCTTGTTTCTAGGGACAAAGAAGGAAAGTGAGGGGAATTCTCCTTGTGCTATAGTGTGCTTTAAAAAAACATTTTTTCTAGGGACAGAAAACTCTAGGTAGGGAGAGTGTCAGTTTCTTTCACTGTGCCAGTCCTTGTTTCTAGGGACAAAGAAGGAAAGTGAGGGGAATTCTCCTTGTGCTATAGTGTGCTTTAAAAAAACATTTTGTCTAGGGACAGAAAACTCTAGGTAGGGAGAGTGTCAGTTTCTTTCACTGTGCCAGTCCTTGTTTCTAGGACAAAGAAGGAAAGTGAGGGGAATTCTCCTTGTGCTATAGTGTGCTTTAAAAAAACATTTTTTCTAGGGACAGAAAACTCTAGGTAGGGAGAGTGTCAGTTTCTTTCACTGTGCCAGTCCTTGTTTCTAGGGACAAAGAAGGAAAGTGAGGGGAATTCTCCTTGTGCTATAGTGTGCTTTAAAAAAACATTTTTTCTAGGGACAGAAAACTCTAGGTAGGGAGAGTGTCAGTTTCTTTCACTGTGCCAGTCCTTGTTTCTAGGGACAAAGAAGGAAAGTGAGGGGAATTCTCCTTGTGCTATAGTGTGCTTTAAAAAAACATTTTTTCTAGGACAGAAAACTCTAGGTAGGGAGAGTGTCAGTTTCTTTCACTGTGCCAGTCCTTGTTTCTAGGGACAAAGAAGGAAAGTGAGGGGAATTCTCCTTGTGCTATAGTGTGCTTAAAAAAACATTTTTTCTAGGGACAGAAAACTCTAGGTAGGGAGAGTGTCAGTTTCTTTCACTGTGCCAGTCCTTGTTTCTAGGGACAAAGAAGGGAAAGTGAGGGAATTCTCCTTGTGCTATAGTGTGCTTTAAAAAAACATTTTTTCTAGGGACAGAAAACTCTAGGTAGGAGAGTGTCAGTTTCTTTCACTGTGCCAGTCCTTGTTTCTAGGGACAAAGAAGGAAAGTGAGGGGAATTCTCCTTGTGCTATAGTGTGCTTTAAAAAAACATTTTTTCTAGGACAGAAAACTCTAGGTAGGGAGAGTGTCAGTTTCTTTCACTGTGCCAGTCCTTGTTTCTAGGGACAAAGAAGGAAAGTGAGGGGAATTCTCCTTGTGCTATAGTGTGCTTTAAAAAAACATTTTTTCTAGGGACAGAAAACTCTAGGTAGGGAGAGTGTCAGTTTCTTTCACTGTGCCAGTCCTTGTTTCTAGGGACAAAGAAGGAAAGTGAGGGGAATTCTCCTTGTGCTATAGTGTGCTTTAAAAAAACATTTTTTCTAGGACAGAAAACTCTAGGTAGGGAGAGTGTCAGTTTCTTTCACTGTGCCAGTCCTTGTTTCTAGGGACAAAGAAGGAAAGTGAGGGGAAATTCTCCTTGTGCTATAGTGTGCTTTAAAAAAACATTTTTTCTAGGGACAGAAAACTCTAGGTAGGGAGAGTGTCAGTTTCTTTCACTGTGCCAGTCCTTGTTTCTAGGGACAAAGAAGGAAAGTGAGGGGAATTCTCCTTGTGCTATAGTGTGCTTTAAAAAACATTTTTTCTAGGGACAGAAAACTCTAGGTAGGGAGAGTGTCAGTTTCTTTCACTGTGCCAGTCCTTGTTTCTAGGGACAAAGAAGGAAAGTGAGGGGAATTCTCCTTGTGCTATAGTGTGCTTTAAAAAAACATTTTTTCTAGGGGACAGAAAACTCTAGGTAGGGAGAGTGTCATTTTCTTTCACTGTGCCAGTCCTTGTTTCTAGGGACAAAGAAGGAAAGTGAGGGGAATTCTCCTTGTGCTATAGTGTGCTTTAAAAAAACATTTTTTCTAGGGACAGAAAACTCTAGGTAGGGAGAGTGTCAGTTTCTTTCACTGTGCCAGTCCTTGTTTCTAGGGACAAAGAAGGAAAGTGAGGGGAATTCTCCTTGTGCTATAGTGTGCTTTAAAAAAACATTTTTTCTAGGGACAGAAAACTCTAGGTAGGGAGAGTGTCAGTTTCTTTCACTGTGCCAGTCCTTGTTTCTAGGGACAAAGAAGGAAAGTGAGGGGAATTCTCCTTGTGCTATAGTGTGCTTTAAAAAAACATTTTTTCTAGGGACAGAAAACTCTAGGTAGGGAGAGTGTCAGTTTCTTTCACTGTGCCAGTCCTTGTTTCTAGGGACAAAGAAGGAAAGTGAGGGGGAATTCTCCTTGTGCTATAGTGTGCTTAAAAAAACATTTTTTTCTAGGGACAGAAAACTCTAGGTAGGGAGAGTGTCAGTTTCTTTCACTGTGCCAGTCCTTGTTTCTAGGGACAAAGAAGGAAAGTGAGGGGAATTCTCCTTGTGCTATAGTGTGCTTTAAAAAAACATTTTTTTCTAGGGACAGAAAACTCTAGGTAGGGAGAGTGTCAGTTTCTTTCACTGTGCCAGTCCTTGTTTCTAGGGACAAAGAAGGAAAGTGAGGGGAATTCCTCCTTGTGCTATAGTGTACTTTAAAAAAACATTTTTTCTAGGGACAGAAAACTCTAGGTAGGGAGAGTGTCAGTTTCTTTCACTGTGCCAGTCCTTGTTTCTAGGACAAAGAAGGAAAGTGAGGGGAATTCTCCTTGTGCTATAGTGTGCTTTAAAAAAACATTTTTTCTAGGGACAGAAAACTCTAGGTAGGGAGAGTGTCAGTTTCTTTCACTGTGCCAGTCCTTGTTTCTAGGGACAAAGAAGGAAAGTGAGGGGAATTCTCCTTGTGCTATAGTGTGCTTTAAAAAAACATTTTTCTAGGGACAGAAAACTCTAGGTAGGGAGAGTGTCAGTTTCTTTCACTGTGCCAGTCCTTGTTTCTAGGGACAAAGAAGGAAAGTGAGGGAATTCTCCTTGTGCTATAGTGTGCTTTAAAAAAAACATTTTTTCTAGGGACAGAAAACTCTAGGTAGGGAGAGTGTCAGTTTCTTTCACTGTGCCAGTCCTTGTTTCTAGGGACAAAGAAGGAAAGTGAGGGGAATTCTCCTTGTGCTATAGTGTGCTTTAAAAAAACATTTTTTCTAGGGACAGAAAACTCTAGGTAGGGAGAGTGTCAGTTTCTTTCACTGTGCCAGTCCTTGTTTCTAGGGACAAAGAAGGAAAGTGAGGGGAATTCTCCTTGTGCTATAGTGTGCTTTAAAAAAACATTTTTTTCTAGGGACAGAAAACTCTAGGTAGGGAGAGTGTCAGTTTCTTTCACTGTGCCAGTCCTTGTTTCTAGGGACAAAGAAGGAAAGTGAGGGGAATTCTCCTTGTGCTATAGTGTGCTTTAAAAAAACATTTTTTCTAGGGACAGAAAACTCTAGGTAGGGAGAGTGTCAGTCTCTTTCACTGTGCCAGTCCTTGTTTCTAGGGACAAAGAAGGAAAGTGAGGGGAATTCTCCTTGTGCTATAGTGTGCTTTAAAAAAAACATTTTTTTCTAGGACAGAAAACTCTAGGTAGGGAGAGTGTCAGTCTCTTTCACTGTGCCAGTCCTTGTTTCTAGGGACAAAGAAGGAAAGTGAGGGGAATTCTCCTTGTGCTATAGTGTGCTTTAAAAAAACATTTTTTCTAGGGACAGAAAACTCTAGGTAGGGAGAGTGTCAGTTTCTTTCACTGTGCCAGTCCTTGTTTCTAGGGACAAAGAAGGAAAGTGAGGGGAATTCTCCTTGTGCTATAGTGTGCTTTAAAAAAACATTTTTTCTAGGGACAGAAAACTCTAGGTAGGGAGAGTGTCAGTTTCTTTCACTGTGCCAGTCCTTGTTTCTAGGGACAAAGAAGGAAAGTGAGGGGGAATTCTCCTTGTGCTATAGTGTGCTTTAAAAAAACATTTTTTCTAGGGACAGAAAACTCTAGGTAGGGAGAGTGTCAGTTTCTTTCACTGTGCCAGTCCTTGTTTCTAGGGACAAAGAAGGAAAGTGAGGGGAATTCTCCTTGTGCTATAGTGTGCTTTTAAAAAACATTTTTTCTAGGGACAGAAAACTCTAGGTAGGGAGAGTGTCAGTTTCTTTCACTGTGCCAGTCCTTGTTTCTAGGGACAAAGAAGGAAAGTGAGGGGAATTCTCCTTGTGCTATAGTGTGCTTTAAAAAAACATTTTTTCTAGGGACAGAAAACTCTAGGTAGGGAGAGTGTCAGTTTCTTTCACTGTGCCAGTCCTTGTTTTCTAGGGACAAAGAAGGAAAGTGAGGGGAATTCTCCTTGTGCTATAGTGTGCTTTAAAAAAACATTTTTTTCTAGGGACAGAAAACTCTAGGTAGGGAGAGTGTCAGTTTCTTTCACTGTGCCAGTCCTTGTTTCTAGGGACAAAGAAGGAAAGTGAGGGGAATTCTCCTTGTGCTATAGTGTGCTTTAAAAAAACATTTTTTCTAGGGACAGAAAACTCTAGGTAGGGAGAGTGTCAGTTTCTTTCACTGTGCCAGTCCTTGTTTCTAGGGACAAAGAAGGAAAGTGAGGGGAATTCTCCTTGTGCTATAGTGTGCTTTAAAAAAACATTTTTTCTAGGGACAGAAAAACTCTAGGTAGGGAGAGTGTCAGTTTCTTTCACTGTGCCAGTCCTTGTTTCTAGGGACAAAGAAGGAAAGTGAGGGGAATTCTCCTTGTGCTATAGTGTGCTTTAAAAAAACATTTTTTCTAGGGACAGAAAACTCTAGGTAGGAGAGTGTCAGTTTCTTTCACTGTGCCAGTCCTTGTTTCTAGGGACAAAGAAGGAAAGTGAGGGGAATTCTCCTTGTGCTATAGTGTGCTTTAAAAAACATTTTTTCTAGGGACAGAAAAACTCTAGGTAGGGAGAGTGTCAGTTTCTTTCACTGTGCCAGTCCTTGTTTCTAGGGACAAAGAAGGAAAGTGAGGGGAATTCTCCTTGTGCTATAGTGTGCTTTAAAAAAACATTTTTTCTAGGGACAGAAAACTCTAGGTAGGGAGAGTGCCAGTTTCTTTCACTGGCCAGTCCTTGTTTCTAGGGACAAAGAAGGAAAGTGAGGGGAATTCTCCTTGTGCTATAGTGTGCTTTAAAAAAACATTTTTTCTAGGGACAGAAAACTCTAGTAGGGAGAGTGTCAGTTTCTTTCACTGTGCCAGTCCTTGTTTCTAGGGACAAAGAAGGAAGTGAGGGGAATTCTCCTTGTGCTATAGTGTGCTTTAAAAAACATTTTTTCTAGGGACAGAAAACTCTAGGTAGGGAGAGTGTCAGTTTCTTTCACTGTGCCAGTCCTTGTTTCTAGGGGACAAAGAAGGAGAGTGAGGGGGAATTCTCCTTGTGCTATAGTGTGCTTTAAAAAAACATTTTTTTCTAGGGACAGAAAACTCTAGGTAGGGAGAGTGTCAGTTTCTTTCACTGTGCCAGTCCTTGTTTCTAGGGACAAAGAAGGAAAGTGAGGGGAATTCTCCTTGTGCTATAGTGTGCTTTAAAAAACATTTTTTCTAGGGACAGAAAACTCTAGGTAG